>JABFPN010002326.1:0-22904 GCA_022817305.1 Leptoteleia sp. ZL-2020
TTTCTTGGTTACACTGAAACTCATCAGTAAGGCTAGTGTAACCAATGCCTTATACGCTATGATTTCATTTCAAGAAAATGTGTTGTAATATGCTATCTAAATATCATCTCAATAGTAAGAAAGATGATCTAATATTTACATCTTATATACGTTATTATTGAATTTATTTTTATTTTATTTTATTTTATTTTGATTTGTTTGTTTTATAATTATTATTTAAGTGTAGAGGCAATAAACCAGATTGCACACACTTGATATTAAATTTTGCATTCCATCTTGCATTTGACACTTGTCATAAAAAATTTCGGACGTGAAATGATAAGTTAGAAATACAAATTTTAAGTGTCATAAAAAATTCGTTAATAAATATTGTGTTTGAAATGTATCAATTAATAAAAGTAATTGAATGATTACATTTTCATTTTTACACTGAAATAAATACGTTAGAAAATGGTACTGTTTTTAATTTTTGTTTTATAAAAGTCATCAGTTTTACACGTATATATAATTTTGAATTTTGAAATGACTTATAAAAGAAAAATATTCTTTAAAAAGACTGTAATTTTTTTGTTAAATAATTTATGATTCTTTAAAAATATACAAAACTATGACTGTGCATATATTACATAAATTATAAATAAAATTAGAATCTTGCATAATAATAATTTTTTTGTCAAAGTTTCATTTATTCCAATTATAAACGTATTTACGACAAACATGATAAAATGGTTAATGTATCGGAAAGTATAGGAAAAATAAAAAAAGATATTTTAATCGCAATGTGAACTGCTAGAATTCATTAAATAAAAATGTATAAAAACATATCTTTGTACTATGACCTTTTATTGTAAGAATTGTATATATAACATTAGAAGCTTTATTGACCTTCAGATAAGTGAATATATTAAATAAATATTTATAACAAACATAAAATGAAACAAGTTTTCTATAGTCAAGTGTTATGCTAATATTTAACGGTATACAGAGGAAAATATTTAGGACAAATTACTACAGTTTTGTCTATCGAGTTGATTTATGCATATTTTCTTATAAACTCTAAGGAGATAATTGATTTGGTTTATCTCATTTAGTGAAATCCATGTTTTTCTCCTAAATTAATAGTAACAGTTGTGTAAAGCAGCACGATAAGATTCATTTTAAGTAAACTATAATAATTCTTGCAATGGAATTTTTCTCAGTGCACTGTACAATTTTTACAAAATTTGCAAAAGGAGTTTAAACATTTTATTTTTCACACACTACACAAACGATATCCAGAGAATGTCTGCCAAGTCTCGTTCATTAATAACAACAATTTCAATAATGACAAGTCTTTTTCATCAATAACAATCAACAATATCCACACACATTCATTCTATTCCACACTTACATTCATACGTTAACATTCTTGAAAAACTTTCATAATACACTATTCAAACTTTTTTTATAATACATTTGATTTGTTTTGTTAAATTAAATCAGACAAGACCTTAATACAATTTCATTTCAACAACTGTTCGCATTAGATCAATGAATTGAAAATGTCTAAACGAATAAAAAAATTCTAAGCAAAGGAATCAATTGCACGATTAAGCAATTAATATCTTAAATTTATCTCAAAAATAAAATATAGAGTTATTTGTTCAGCCACTGATAAGAGATTTTAAATGGTACCTTCGCATTCCACGTGAATGGCACTAAAGTATTTTCAACTGTCACGATTTGAGGTCCGTCGTTACACTGGACATAGCGGCTTATAAAATATCCAAGTGATACAGTATCATTTCAAACACTGTAAGAGTGAGGGGGCACCGATATAAGTAAGTTTCAACCGGAGTAGGAGTCTCGTGTCAACAGTGGGGGAACCTGTGCTGTTGTGTATCGTCAACACCAAATTCATTCCAGCTTACGTGTAAGATAAATAATATCACGGTTGGCAGTATTGCACACGTACTTGGTCCTCTCATTAATTGTCACTGATAGTTTAACAGGCTTCTTACTGGACATTCCAGGCAAAAATACAGCTGAAATCAAAGTTAAAGTGTTTCTTTTTTCAATTTAAAAAATTTTTCTTTACTAAAATATCCTTCTTTTTTCGCACCTGCAATGGCAAGTGATAAAGTTTTCAACTTTGGACCCGGGCCTGGAAAATTGCCGGAAGAGGTAATAAAATATTTAAATTTATTCAATATAGATTGTATTATCAGAATTTAATTTTTGTTTACCATAAATGTATGTAGTTATCATTGAAGAGTTTAAAATTTTCATAATAATTAATTGTATCCGTGCGTATGAATTCGAAAATGTCAAATTAAGCAATCCACTGAGACTTGTCATTAATAAACAGAGCAATGTGATGGGAATAAAAATGCATTGAGACGAAGATTGTGACAAATGTTCTGGAGAAGGTCACATGCGTTCATTGAACTAAAGGAAACTTGAAAAACTCGTCTTTTTAATTGTATCACTCATGCACTTCTTTTTTACTTTAGGTTTTAAAACGCGTTCAGAATGAATTGCTGAATTATGATAACACTAAAATAAGTGTCATGGAACTTAGCCATCGTTCCAGTCACTTCAATAAAATCATTGAAAGTGCCCAAAATACTTTACGGGAATTACTGTAAGTACTTCACTTCGTTTATCTATACATGTAATATTAATATAAAAATAAAATGATCTGATTTTATCACAGAATGAAATGTTCGCAATTTAGTGTAAATGAAATTAAAAATAAATATTACAATAAAATTCTTTCGGTGCGCGTATGACATTTGAATAATACTAAATTATTCATTCTTTAATACTTAATTATAATTCAGTTAAAATAATAATAATAACATATACTTGGGATAATAATTAATACGATTACATTGATTCTTCCTTGCATTTAAGTTGCATCATCTAACTACAACAATGTAGTTTATCATTGAGCACTCTGGTTGAAAACATTCTCTAATTCTGATTATTTCTTACGACTAACATAATTACAAGTTCATATCGCACTATTAATAATAAACGTATCGCTCAAATATAAAACGAAATTACAAAAATTGAATTTGATGATAAAGCGCGCTGCGAATTTACGTAATAAAGACAAACATTAAAATAGTCACATTCTCATAAACAATTTTTGCAATAATTATCTGTATCCCCCGGTAGATTAATAAAGTGCAATTGAAAACTGCTCCCCACCGATAGCGTTTCGAAATAAAAAGAGTATCTGTTTAGTTAATTACTCGTACATATTGTATTACAGCAAGATCCCCGATAATTATAAAATACTGTTTATGCAAGGAGGTGGAACTGGTTTGTTCGCCGCTATACCTCTCAATTTAATAAGCCGAACCGGCACCGCAGATTATATTGTAACCGGTATACTTTGTTTGTTTACTGTTTAAATAATTAATATTGCCAACTGTACAAGGAAAGCAGGTAACTAAAATTCATCATTTTCAGGATCGTGGTCCGCTAAAGCCGTCAAAGAGGCTGAGAAATTTGGAAAGGTAAATCTTGTACTTCCAAAAAGAACTGAATATACAGAAATTCCTGACCCATCCACGTGGAATTTGAACCCTAATGCCTCTTACGTTTATTACTGCGATAACGAAACAATTCATGGTAAAAAAATTTCACTTATCTTATACAGTATTTGCACACTTACGAGAAAATAAAACTTTATGACCTGATTAATCTTTTATTTTATACATGTTCGGATGTAACATCTGTTGATATAGCAATGATGTAATAGTGTAGACAATTTTCAAACTGAAAAAGGTCACGTCCAATATCAGATTTAAAAACTTTTAACCTTGCTGTAACGTTATAAATATGGATGAATAAATGATACTGTTTACAATTATCTCTTATTAACCGTAATTAAATTTAAGTACATATAGAATTGAACGTATATGGACGAAATTAAATTCGTATAAACACGATGACATTAGATGAAAGTCATTGTAATTAAAAGTAAATTTATTACTCTTATCAATAAATTAGTTTGTATTGTAACTTAATTTCTTTTTAATTTTAATTTCCATTTGAAGGTGTTGAATTTAACTATGTACCAGAAACCAATGGAGTTCCACTGGTCGCAGATATGTCGTCTAATATGTTGACAAAACCATTAGATATTTCCAAGGTAATATTCATGTAACAGATAAAAACAAATTTAAACAAATTACTTCAGTAATAGATAAAAACATATTTAAACAAATCTAAAAAATTATTCTTTTTTTATTTTTAAAAAACAAATATGATAATCTTAGGAAGTCATTAAATATTAGTCACATAATTATTTAGATTGCTTGTTTTATGAAAGATAATGATGACAAAAAAGAACATAAAGATAAAAAGTACAATTAAATTAGTAAAGATTTAATGATTTAATGAACTACATTGATATACATATTCAGAAAATCTTATGACGAGCATGGTAAATGTTATTACTACAGAAAATAAATACATTTACAGTTTGGATTAATTTTTGCTGGAGCTCAAAAGAATATAGGACCAGCTGGCGTAACTCTCGTGATCATCAGAAAAGATTTGATTGGTCATGCGATTTCAACATGTCCATCCATATTGGACTTTGCAGTTATGGCAAAAGATAACTCAATTTATAATACTCCTCCAACATTCCAGTAAATATTTTATATTTTTATATAAAAAAGCTTCCAATTGCTTCAAATTATATTAATGATCCTAAAAAAGAGATAAATTACCTATAAAAAATGACTACAAAAATGTTTTAAAAAGTGCAATAAAGAAAAGATACCCTTGTGAAATACCCTTGTGGTATTGGTAAAAAATTAAGGAAAAATGATAGACTTTTTTTTATTTACTTAAAAGGATTTACAAGACTTTTTATTAAAAAAAATATGTTACAGCTTTTTTTTAGAAGTTTACATATAACTAATTTAACATAAATAGAAGTTAATTGTATTATCTTTTACAGAATATACGTAGTAGGATTAGTATTCCAGTGGGTCAAAGAGAATGGTGGCATTGAAAGTATGCAACGTTTGGCAAATGAAAAAAGTAAATTAGTGTATGATGTAATCGAAAATTCGAATGGATTTTATAGATGCCCTGTAAATAAAGACAGTCGCAGCAGAATGAATATACCATTTAGAATACAAGATAATAACGAAGCTATTGAAAAAGAGTTTCTACGAGAAGCTGAAAAGCTAAATATGCTTCAATTAAAAGGCCATAGGTTCGATTTATACGAATATTTTCATTATAATAAATAAGATAAGAAAGACCAATTTCAATTCAACAATTGTTGTTTGATGAAGAAAATGAATTAAATTACAAATTAAAGTCAACAATTGAACGTATTTAATAATAGCAAATTAATAAATTAAAATTAACAAATTATTAATTTATAATTTGTTAAATAACAATTCAATTCCTGAAGCAACTTCTATTTTTCAGGTCTGTTGGTGGAATACGCGCATCATTGTATAATGCAGTGAAATTAGAAGAAGCAATATTTCTAGCTACCTTTATGAAAGATTTTTGTAGCATGAAAAAGAAAGAAAACTAGGTTTACATTTAATGTATAAATGTAATTTTGTATTCCTTTTATACGTATACGTACCACATGAAGAAATAAAATAATGTTATAAAATTACACATTTTTCCTCCTTTTCAAATTAAAACTTTGTCTCGTATATTTTCCTTTTAATATTAAACTAATTAATAGTAATTTATAAAAAAGTATATGTTTATATTAACTTTAATACATAAAACAGTTAAGTATTACTACCACTTGTGTTTGTTAACTTTATCCATTGGACAATAATAGTAATACAAAAGCTTGTTTACATTTCAAAATCATTTGTGTTTATTTTGAACAAGCTTCGATAATATATCGAAGGATTCGATATCATAATAAAAACTATCGATATTTTATGATTGGTATAAACATAACTTGTGTTGTGTATGTTCGTGTTTATTGTCACTGATATTTTTCGTATCTCAACATCCCTCAATAATTTACAAAGCAAGGAGATTTTGTCTTTTAAATTTGTTATATATTACTTATTCAATGGAAGTATATTATATAGTAAATAGTTTAAGACAAAATGAATGCGGTTCATTGAATATTGACATTTGAGGTTATGATTAACACTGACATTTAAATGTATATAAATGAATATTACCTTAAAGTCAATAGTTTCTTTACTTTAATTTATATTCAAAATATGAAATAGAATAAAAATTATTTTTCCACTTTTTAACATATTTTTAGTTATATTAATGAAACATGGATCTTACGTCTTTCGCAAGAACACCATAAAATATTTATTTTCTGCATTGCCAATTACCAATATTATAAAAAAAATGTATCCCAGATTGTATTTCTATTTAAATATTATGTAATATTATTAATATAATTTTATCATTTGAAACATACACCATAATATAATTCACAAATATTTTCACATCGAGACTTAATTTAAGTAATTTAAAAAATTATTTCTTGTTTTAGGTAATGATTACTACATGGCTTATGTTAATATTTAAAAACTATTCTTAAATAACTTATTTATCATAACAAAAATGGATGGTAATGCAGTTCATCCTTCATTGAAGGTAAAACTACATCATTAAAAAATTATTGTATTATATACTGTTTATTTACTAACAGTAATAAAATCCTATTATATTTATAAAATTGTAATTTTCTGATTAAAATTTATTATCATAGGATGGATATGAAGATATAACTATTGAAGCAATGGAAAGAAGATATTCAAATTTTTCAAGAAATCAGTTGATATTAGAAATTAGGATACTTAAAATAGAAAATAAAAGTTTAAGGTCCGATGTTAATAGACTAATGGATTCATTAATAGTGTACAAAGGTAAGAATCCATCTTCAGGTCCAATAAAGTTTTTTTCAAATATTCTTATTATGCTATATGGTATTAGATGAAAAATATTAATTTTTTTTTTCAGAAATGCCTTGTGTTGAAGAACAAATTAAATATATCCTGAAAAACTTAAAAACAGCATCTGAATTATCTGAAAATTTAGTAAAAAATTCACAAAAAGACACACGTAGAGAGAATGTACAGAGTTTCCAAAATATGGACATTCAAAGAAATAAAAGAAAATTGGATAGCAGTATAAATAATATGGATTCAAAACGAAGATTGACAGAAGTTCAAGTTAAAGAAGAGCTTGAAGAAGCAGATCCACTTCAAATAGAAAATTCTTCTGAAATAGATTATGAATATGACTCTTCTGGATACTTAGACCAGCCTTATTGGAATTCATATCCAGAAGTTAATAATGCTACTAATATACCTCAAAATCAAACAGTATATACAGAAGATTTAAATGAGGTATTTTTTTTATTTAACTAGATTATTTAAGCGCACTGTAAAGAACGTGAAAAACTGAAAAGTTAAAAAATACTTAGACTTTTGTATTTTGCAGATTCAACAACATAGAAAGTATGTTCAAAATGAACGCAATAATATGAGCCCATCTTTTGAAATAACAAATAGGGACCGATGTCTTACTAAACTCCCTGAACAAACTGAAGAAACTTATGTTCAACATAATAGTAATATTGAGCAATTCTTAAGTATAGATATGCCAGGTATTAATTTAAAATACATATAAATTTTATAAAATTATAAATTGGTTATTGAAGCCAATGTGACTCTTATTTTTCTCAGTGTATATTATATGTATATGTCATTTAAATTATTTTTTTCAGAATTAAATCAAGAACAATCTTATAAACAAGAAAATACAGAATATAAATCCGATAAAAGAAACTGGGATGATGATGATGATGAAGAAAATGAAATTATTTTTAGAGAAGTAAATAAAAATATTTATTATAATTTATGATCATGTATGTTATACATAATAAGTGTTTAATCTATCTCACATATTAATACAGGGTTTAAAGTCTATTCTTCGCGAAACAATTGAAGGAAAACAAATTTTGAAAGTGACTGGAATTTTTCAAGAAGTACATAGGCGTAATTTAACCAAAATTGTTTTGAATTATTTAAATAAAAATTATGCAATAAACTCGAGGTATTAACTTATTAAAAATTAAAAATAATCGTTCTATTTCAACATTTCCAAATATTAATTAATTTCAATTGCTTACAGAATACCTGTTTCAATTTTTGAAAGAGCAGCGGAAGAAATTGAAAAAACATTTCCTAATGAATGTCGATTAACGTATTTCGTACCTCCAAAAAAGAAAACTAAAACTACGCCATCAATAGGGGCCAGTGGAAAATTATGGGCTAAATATTATAATTTAAAACGCGCTTCAAAAGCATTGCAAAATGAAATTATATTGCAAGGTAAAATTAGAAGTATTAACAATATTTGACTTAACTTTATAAATGTATATATATCTTGCGAAACTTTTCTATGATTATTATTAGGTGAAAGTCAGACAGTGGATGGTACAAATAACGAAGATTTAACAATTGGTGTTGATGAAAAAACTGCTTTTCAATTTCTGCAAAGAAATATTGAAATCACGCCTAAGTTATTTGAATGTTGGAAAAAGACATTCAAAATTCGAAAAGAATATCTTGATAAACAAGAAATGCAACAGTATTTCAATGAGATCCCATCATTAAAAACTAATAAAGGATATTTATTATTACTTGAGGATTTTGACCGATTATATAGTGATAAATCTTACAAATTATATCAAAAATGGGATATCATTTCGAAAAAAATTGTGCATCTGTGTAAATTGAAAAATTTGATTCCAAGAGATTCAACCGAAATGCATACAGGTATTAAAAAAGATTATAAAATTTAATACTTCAAATAATATAAGAATATACATATATAATAATCTCCCAGAAACTATGTCACGTGAAAATGATGACAATAGAACATGACAATAGAATATAATCACTTGATTATCAATTAAATCCACTGAAAATTACTTGTTCTAACTCCACCGTATTTTATTAATTTAAAACGAAGTATCTGAGAAAGAATCCAGCTGAAATAAATCTCAGATAAAGTACAAATCAAATAAAATGAATCTGATAATCTAAAATAATATAAAACCATAATGTATTTTTTAATGACAATAATTTTGTTATTTTTCTAGATTTCGGGATTGTAACACTTTTACCTCAACTATTTCAACCAGTAACGACAAGGAAAGTTAATTCAATTACACGAATAAAAAGAAATAATGCTCAAGAAACTTTCTTTTACATAATATCAGTAAGCATTTATATTAAATTTAGCTGTATTGTACTTGAAAATATTAATCAATAATAAAAAATTTATTTGCAGGATGCTTCCATGTTGCACACTGCATTGGAAGAAAGGAAAAAGGAAGCATCTCAGAATTCAAAAGCACTGCAACCATTTATGACGGCAGTCGTTGAAAATTCAAGACTGGTATCTACTTACGTTGTTTTGGAAAATGCTTTGTATCAAACAGATAGTGTCATTCACTGTCTCGACACATGTTTTAAGTTATTCTTTTCTTTAAATGCCCAATATCCACTTGAATGTAAACCTGTGTGGATGTTTATACAAAATTATATTTATGAAATTGAAACAAAATTTGATAAAATTTACACAACAGTTCGTTGTGCAATCAGCGATATGGATAAAGTGGCGATTGTGTGAATATTTCTTTCGATTTTTTTTAATGTTATCCTTAGTCAATTTCGTGATAACATCAATTCAAAATAGATTGAATTATGTACAAATACAATATGGAGTAATTCTCCTTTTTTTTGTAGTAATAAACTTTGTTTTTTATTGTATTATATTTAATATATTTAATATATTTAATATAAAAATAATAAACTTTGAATTTATTGTAGTAATAAACAGTAATTGACATATCAGTTTGTATAAAGTAAAATATTTTACTCATTACAAGTCAAATAAATTTTAAAAGAAATTTAATTAGAGTTGCCACAGATAAAAAAATCTAACGTTGAAAATATATGGCTGTTTAACTTTTGTTATTTTTCAAGTGGCAACTGTCCTTTTCCCGTTTAATAATGGTTTTAATAAATAACACATTCACTTTAAAAGTCAATAGTTAACGCAGTGTAAAAATGTACATCGTATAAAAATATCGGGAAAAGGTTATATTTCTTCTTCCATACATAAATGACTGAATGACTAAAAAACTTTGTGATATTAATTTGCCTGTATTATTCCTTTTCTGTACAGAATTTGTAAAATTAAAAAATACTATGGCTGGGCGAACATTCGAGCTAATTGTAGTTAAATTTGTTGATATTATTGTAACATTTTATATTTATATGATGATGAAGTCCGTACGCATGTACATACTAAAATCTAGAATAAGTTATATTTATTTTTGAATTTATAAATTATAATCACAAATGCGTTTAAACTATGAAATGTTTGATTACTTCTATCCTTTCGTAATTTCTTTTCTGTGCGCAATAATTATCTGTTGTTTTTTATTGTTATTAATTCATAAAATGTATAGTATGAAATGCATTTACTTTTAATATTTTACTTATTTTGCTGACTTAGCTTGTAAATAATTCGGAATATTCTTTTATATTGATACTTATGCGTGCCTGTAAAGTAGAAATTACGAATAGAGATGTCATCTGAATGTATACAAAAATGTTGTATAATGCTAAGATATTCTGGAAATACAAAGTATGAATTGTTACATGATTTTTTGTATTAGGTTTATACTTTATAAATAAAACATTTTTCATGTCTAGATTTTATTGAATTTCTGTTTGTTCCTAATTTAAAAAATATTATAGTATTCATTACAATTGTACTAAAATCATTCTAAAATAAAAATTTTACAATATAAATAACAATCAAAAAAAAGGTTAAATATCTACACGATTAACTTGTTAAATTTCATAAAAACATGATCAGCAACATTTTTTTTAATTTGATAATTATTTCTAAATTAAATAAATATTTTTTAATAAATGGGTTTGACTTCAAAATTAAATTGAATTTTTTCCGTGAATCTTTTCCTAGACATAATAGATACTCTGTCCTTTATCTTGACATATTTATAGGATGAATCTAGAAAATATATAACATTTTGAAATCAAAAGGCGTTCTTTATTCATGCCTTTAAATACAAATATGCACCGATTTTCATGTCCTAAATTTATTTTACATAAGTTAGTATACATAAAGTTAAACCTCGAGGTTTAAAAATATGAAAGATATGTGTGTCGGTACAATATTATAAAGCCTTTTTGTTACAAAATTAATATAACACGTTCCAGTTTGCACATAAAATGAATATAATCGGAGCGACTTGGACACATTCGATATTTTTTGCACAGCCTATGTATTTGGGCCTTTTTTTTTTACATACAACCCATAATTAACTGCAAGGGAAACAATTATCGTTAATAAAACGTAATTAGTTAAAAATATTACAAACTTTAATATAGGACTAGGTTTTCTTACCCTTTACACTGTAAATAATTCTTAGATCAACTAATGTATATAGAGAAATAAATCGAGATGTGTTACATTCTTGCATATATTTTTAAATGCTTACAATTAAATCAGATAATCTCTTCAAAAGGTTTTCATAAGCAAAACATAAGATCTTCGCACGAATTATTTTCAGTGTAACGTCAATTACTTTATCATCTGAAGGTGATAAGAACGTCGCCTCGTTTCCGTTCCTCATAACTTGAACTCGCAAATAAGTTCTTTGACACAGAATACCTGAAATTTTCAGGTTTAATATTTGTACTTACAAATCATCAGAGTTTGCTCTCGCAATTGTTTATTAGTTAATGAAAACGTCTTTTTTTTTACTTTTCCTTCTTTTTTTTATTTTGGTATTTCATTTTGTGTTGGTTTAAGATTCAATATTAAAAATCTTTGCAAAATTGGGAAATCGATGACCTGCAAACTTTGTCGAGTTTTGAGGTAGAGAGTTTGCGACGTACTACAAAGGAAGACGATGTATGCATATGTTTACTCATGTCATATACCAAAACTATGTTTCTACGGATGAATCGGGAAAAAGTCTCATGAGAAACACAATGAAAGCATTCATATGACATTTACATTATAATTATGAGTCCTCTCAAACAAAGACTTATGGAAAGTAACTGTACAATGAAAGTTGAGATTGATAGAAATATTTGTATGTACACAAGAATGGATAATTTAATACAATCTGCAATCAGAATGTACGAATCGAATTATTGATGCAATAATATTTTAAGTTGGAAAATATTAGACGAGATAAAAAAATTGATCTTCCTAATAGCACACAATATTTAATAACAATATATATTCCTTATAATATATTTAAGAAATATATAACAATATGTAATTTTAAAAATTCTACTAGATGAATTAAATTTATCATTTACAGTAAAAATAATAAAATATCGACACATATATAACCATAATTATTATGTCATTCTCCAAATGAAAGACGAGAAATAAAAACAACCTTTCAATAAATTAATAAATAGTAACTTCCTCTATATATTATGTACTATTAGGCTTAATATGCAAATGTGACTTATTTGTTTATGATAATATAAGGTGCATATCGAAGGATCTTTGGCATTGTCTTGTCTACTTCTACTCCTATGAAAAGAATTTCTTGAATTTTTGTTTTTCAATATTCGCGAAAAGATTAGTTTTGACAATAAAATACAATTTTTTATTATCAAAATTAAACTTTGTCTCGATTATTCGATGTTCTTTTAACTCATGACGATCATTTGAATTATTGTCCTATGGAGCACATCATCTGTCTTCGGACCAAGTTCTATCATAATGTGACATATCACTAATTCGTTTTGAAATCAATCGCAAAAAGATCGTCAGCTAAGATTACGATCGTTATATAGTATGAACTACAAATAATATTTATCTACATTGTATCAGTCATACACGAATGGTGATGAGCACAAAATTATACCCGCTCACGATTTACGTATAGATAATTGGTATTCATAACTCTTTTGCTAGGAATAAGTAAAAATATATTCCGAAGGATCAAATTTTCAACCAAACCTACAATCTAACTAAGCCTTCGAACGAACGAACAACAAATTTAACTGTCTTTGTCAGCTATTCGTCCGAACGCTCTTGGCCGGTACTTCTATCACGCCAAATCTGTTTCCGTTTTTTATTCAACAAGTTTTCCAGCCTGAATGATTTCATATAATAATTCTTAATTTTTAAGTACATTTTGAAATTGTTTCAAAATTAATTTTCTTATTTTTATTATTAAGTCAATACAGCATTAATTCAAATCATCATTATTTTATGTAAAATGAAAAATTTAAAAGTAGGTACGGAAATTATAATATTCATTAAAGTATAATGAAAAACATTTCGTAGATCATTAATGAAAATCGCAACATATAATTTCAATATTTTATAAACATTTCATCCTCAATTTCTCAAATCATTTAAAGTTGGAAAACTTTATGAGTGAATATTTAGATTTTATAACATCTCCCATACCCACACCAGTATACTACTAATTCTTTGGTTAAATTTGTAAATAGTAATAATATATGCTTCATTTAAAAAATAGCAACAAAGTCAGTCCACTTATGGAACTAAATAAAAATAATGATAAATGGATTGTCCATCATTGCTATAGGTTTGATGGATTACTTGACAGACGGATAATTGTGTCTCGAACTTGTTTTTCGTTTTATTATTTTTTTTTTTTCATCATCGTATCGCAGGCGCATGTAGGAATATAAAAATGTAGCGCCTTAAACAGCGCTGCGATAAATGCGCTACAAAAGTTGCGCTATTACGGGATGCAAAAGACACATATGTTCAGCTCCGCGAATCGGAAGACGATTCACGCTGAAATGACGAACCATTTCCGGTATTGTGTCGAAAGGTTTACTGAATTGTCCCAAGATATACGCATTGAGATCTTCGTTGCGTTGTATGCGCATATGCATGAATCCTCGTGCACTCCTAAACAAATTATACTTTGTTATAGTACACTGATAGATATTAAAATATTATTATTAGCTATAAATGTAATTAAATAATATTTAACTCAAGTACATTTATTTAGATTTAACACTCAAAGAATTCAAAATTATATTTAAATGGATATCGTAAATTAATCATAAAAATATAACAATATTAACTCGATGTAAAAGTATTATAAGATTGACTATGTATATATATTTTTTTTTCTTCTTAGAAATGTTATAATTCTAAAACTTTTTATTCATAACTTAAATTTGGACAAGGATTTATTTAAATAAAAAAGAAACTTCAAAATGTTTGATATTTAAGAATTACTTTAAAGATAAGGAGTAATCTTGTTTCGTCGATTCGCTGTTTCTGACAAGGTAACTTCCTTCTCGTAATAATCGAAGTATTGATTCTGCTTCAATCCTTGTTATGGAACCGTGATACCACCTATAATCAAATTAAAACTTAGTTCAACTCTTTTAAGTGTACAAAAAGTTTATTTACTTCATTACATTTCTTTTAAATTTAATTATTTTGATTTTGAAGATTGAAAAAGTTTGCTTTACCAGAAAATTGTTTCTTTTTGTTCTTATCATGCAGATTTTATTTTAAGCAAATTTTTATTGGTAATATATATTAAATCATTTGTTTATTAAAAGTAAACATTGCACTTTTCTTATCACATCAATTCAAATTCTTCTCATACAAACCCTTGTCTCTCTAAAGGAAGTCCCACATCCACGAGATCCGCTGAACTACGAGCTATATTCAATTCTAAAGGTAACCCGAGACTTAATCCCCCTGGTTTCTTTAGTACAAGTTGACCACTGTCTGTGGTTCCGCTATTACTGCCTACACTATTTCCATCCAAGTTTAATGTCATTCTTGGTCGAGACAATGCGTTTCCTATATAAATATAAAATAGAAACATTTGAAAAGCCATGTTTATAAACAATATATTTACTTACTTTTATTTTAACATATTTATGTAATACTAAAATATTTGGCTGTAAGCTATATTTTATAAAATTTCACTACTTTAATGTTTCCACTCATATTCATGGTATTCGTACTCGTTAACCATTGATCATTAACTGGTTATAGAATAGAACTAAATATAGAACAGAAATTGGAATTTACCGAAAATTGAATTTGGCTCTACATCTCGTATAGACAAACTGGAAGATGCCTGGGAAGCACTAGATTCAGTACTTTGCGTGCACTTTAACCTTCTTCGTAATTTTGGCATATCGAAAGGTAAATCACGTAAGTCAACGCTGGTTGCACTTCCACTAGTCGTGGCGTCTTGTTGCATTAACAGTCTTCTCCTTCTCAATTTTGGCATATCAAATGGTAAATCCGAAATATCGGGATCATTGTCAATGAAGTTAATATTATCCAACTGCGGTTTTAGTGGATGAAAATTTAATGGTTTACATTTTATCCCAGCTCTCGATTCTGTTAAGTAATAAACCAAAAAATAAGTCAACAAATTTTGTTTCGAAAAATTAAATTTCGGTATCACATGATAATTTAACAATTTTATTTTATTGAAAGAACTAAAATAAATTCAATTACCAATAGAAATGCCACTATCAGAACCCTGAATTTCTGCATCACCAGAAGATGAAGATTGCAAGGCTAAATTGATCAAGTTTTTATTCTGAGGAGCTCGTCGTTTTTTAAAGGAAGACTCTGTAGGTGTGGTAGCATTAGTATTACTGTTTGTATTTGTATTAACTGTGACTGTCTCATTAATTCCGTCTTCGGGAGAACCTTTTTGTGAGTTATTATTACGATTGTTATCCGAAGTTTCACTAGCAGGTTCCTGAGACGATTTGTCTGAAATCGGAGAAAGTATATGCAGTTTGTTTGTGTGAGTGAGGAATCCAGATAGAGACGATTGCTGATGATGATGAGGAAGATAATGGGTAAAGCAGTTATTACTGCCGCTATCGGAACTGTGAGAACTGAGACTTGTACTGTGTCTGCTCCCAGAACTGCTCGTAGATCTAAAATCAAAGTGGAGTTACGTTTACAAAAGTTTCGTTTAATTTATTATAAGTTAATTTTTTATATTGAATGAAAATGATTGAACTTGCCTATTTCCTTCACTGGTACTACTTCTCAATGATTCCATGCTTCCCCCACTACTACTTGTAGCCATACTTTCTGTACTCGAATATCCAGCTCTTCTTCTATTCTTCCTCAACTTGAACTCCAAAATACCAGACTCTCTCCTTTCCTTACTGACGTCACTTTCTGCTTCATGAGGCCTGCCCTTGAACTCCATAATTGGTTTATTTGCACGAACTAGACTTCTCGGCCGCTGACGCTCCTCCCTCGGCCTACCCTTAAATTCCAATATCAGTTCCTTTTCCTTTGGTCGTGACTCCAAGTTTTCAAGAATGAAATTCTTCTGCCTGGAGTTTAAATCTAAAATACTGTTCTCGCTACTTTGAGGAGAATCCCTAGTCGTTTTTAGAGATGTCTTCGGTGGGAGTCTTTGGTCTCTAAACTGCACGTTCTCAGATTGGTACGGTAAATTAGGCGCGCTATGCATGTTTAATAATAAGTGGTCTTTGTTGCCATGAAATTTAGCTGGTAAAGGTGCAGTGGATGGCGGTGATGGAGTATAGGCTCGCGGAACCAATCGTGGAGTGCAGGGTTTTTCATCACTCGAATTGATTTGGAGGGATTCAATATCTTGGGACAGACTAGACACCATATTGTCTGGTAGTTGCGGTTTGTGCAGACGGCTCGGAATTGCTTTTGGGCGGAGAAGAACAACTTTGCGACGGTGGTCTTTGATCGGCTGAGTAGCTGCGTACGAAATTTGTTGCTGGTTCAAAGGCAACGATTGTTTAGAGGACTCCGTGGATGAGCTTGCTCGAGAAAGAGGAGCCGTGTGTGATCCTCGGACCTGATCAGAAATTAATTTAATTTATAATTTCACAGTCAAGCTATTCAAAACGATAATTGAAGGTCTAGAAACAATAACAGGATAATCTTTTTCTTACACTTTTTATATCGAAATCCAATGTATTTGAAAACATAAACAGAGAGAGATATTAAAATACTTGTTTTTTTTTTGGAAATTGCAAAGTTGTTCAAAAGTGAATTTATTAATAATATATTGTATGTAAATAAACGCGTTTCTTTACTTTCTCATAAAAAATCTATGTGTCTTTTTATAAAAACCAATACTGTAATTCAATGCATTGTAGCACTTACGTATGGATGCAACACAGGATGATTGGTTACTCTATCTATGTCATCTAGATCATCGTCTGATCTGGTGATCTTACAGTCAAAAGCTGTTTCGTATAACTGACGTTGTCGCGCCATAACTTCTTCTTCTTCGTCTTCTTCTTCTTCTTCTTCTTCTTCTTCCTCTTCGTCTGCTTCCTCTTCGTCTTCTAACTCACCCTCGTCACCTTCGCCTTCCAATAAAATCAGCTGTGGATCAACTTTACGCGAACTTCTTAGTTTTCTCACCTTGGGCCGCGAGGCTTGCGGCTTCGGTGAATCTAGCTCATCTTCCTCTTCAGCCGAAGCAACGCAAGTACACGTTGAACCTATTAATAAAAACAATCTTTTTTTTATCGAAACATTATTTTAACTACAATTTAATTATTATCAAAAATTTGTGGGCAAATTCGACTAATAATAACATTCTGCAAAAAATATTAGCATTTTAAGTGCTTGTCTATAACATTTTATAAATGCATTTTTTATCTACCTGGTAAGTCATAACTTAACAACCGATGTGGAGGCATGAGTGTGTGATCCCATTCGGTAATAATGCATGACGAAAGGAATTCATTTTTGGGTACAATTCCACGTTCGCTGCCAGAAGTAGGGCTCAATAAATCTTGAGTTTGCGTGTAAAATTGGTACGGGCAGCTTTCATCGGTTAAGGAATTTCTTTTGATTATTCCGGGTGTTTGAGATCGCCCCGGAACATCTAAGCTAATACTCTTCCTGTATTTACTGGGATGGGTTTTCGATGACGAAGGCTCAGACGGTTTGAACAAATCTCCGTAATAGTAAGGAGAAGAATGTCGGATCGGTTCCAAAGATTCGGTTGGAGAATTATCAGGAAGGTGAACCAAAGCGACGCAGTCAACTATCACGCCATCGTTAACCGATTGTGACTCTTTACGGGGATATACGATATTCTTTCGTTTGACACCGGTCGATTCCTCGCCACCACACTCCTCATCCTCGGAAGAAGCCGAGACAGAAAGATCTACGCAGAGATTGTAAAACTTTTCATTAATTTTTCTTAACTATCGAACCATCAAGCAATTAGAAAGTGTTAGAGATAATTAAAATAAATTGTTTAGCAATTAATAAGAATTGTAACTTAATTTTGTTTACTTATCACGATACGATTCATTTATGAAAAAGTTTTTTATCAATTGCTTGATACTGCAAACAATAGAAATGCTTTATTGTTAAATATTTAATTCTTACCTGTGTATGGTCGAGAATAATTCTTATTAACTTTATTATAAATTTGCACAGACGGTAACTCTGTTTCTGCCTCAACGTATGTTTTGTTTCGAATATCTTTCGGATCGCTGTAAGTCTCGACCACTTCAACCTCGGCCTGCAATGCAAAGAAAATAATTCGGATCTATTCTCGGTAGAATTCTGTAAAGCGTCCACGATACGTGTAATGTTTATTCAATAGCGCGTACTCGTGGCGACAAAATCAGAAAGCGGAGAAAAAATAATGTTTAAAGCAATACTCGAGTATCAAGCAAAAGCCGTGTACTCAGCGAAAATTCAGAAGCATTCTCACTGCTACGTCTGTCAACATCCTTTATTCGTTGTCTACGGATGTTTACCTTTTTCGCAGTAGGACTAGGCAGGGACCATTGTACGGTAGAAGTGGTTCCAGCAATTGGTGGACGTCTTTTGTTTACAAAGTCTATTGGGAGACTGTAATCATCACATAATGAGACCTGAAACAACAATTGAAAACACGAATGTCAACTCGACGTTGTTTTACAATAATTACCTCTTATTAAAAACCATTGACATATCGTCAAATATGTTTTTTTAAACAATCATACTATCAAGAAATCTGTACAAACACTGTAACAGACTCTTTAACATATTAAATTTTTAACTCGACCACATAAAAGTGTACTTTACAGATTATTCGCAAAGACGTATTTCCAATGCATCACCTTTGAATTCGATAATAAATATCAACGCCTTCGTCGTTCCTTTTGTAAATTTTACAAGACACGTCCTTAAATCGATAGGACGAATAAAAGACCCTAAATATGATTCTTGAAAACGTCTTATTGGGCAAATAAATCACCGATCCCTTCGTTTGTGAAGGCCTACGAGCTCATCAGGGATATTTACTTGTATTTACTGTCTGCTGTAGCTTCATCCATCGATGCCTCGAGTCGCCCGTACACACGCACAATTCGAGACAATCGCGACTCTCGGCGGGCAGCTTATCGGGATGGAGGGCTGCGCAACCCTTGGGATTTTATTCAGCATCGAAACCCCACATGCAAATGGCTTGCGTTTATTGTGAGCAAAAAGTAAGCCGTATGAATATGTGAAGTGGCAAATGAAACAAAAAGCACGGCTGACGTGAGAAAAGAGACGATGGTGAAATTAATGGCGCAGGCACACGAATTGCTCTCTCTGGCCAAACTTTCGCCGAAATATTTCGAAATTTAATTGTTTCCTCTCTCCCCTTGCAGCACCGGAACTAAATAGCACCGGCTTTTAATAATTGCTACTAAATACATTAATAAAACAATTGTTAACTTTATCATCTTTGTAATAATAAGAATTTAAAGTCGTTCAAGTTAAAATTTTATTTCCATGAAATTTAAAAACAATTTATATTTGAATTAATTAAACTAGCCGTCTGTTCGAATTTTTAATCTCCTATAAAGAAAATAAACTGTTCTCTTTAAGAAACACAAAAACTCGAATAATAAGGTGGCAAAATGTATTATGAAATAAACGAATCTGATTGCGACGTTTTGATCCTTTGGTTTAGGACCCTCTTCAGGCAATTAAAGACACGTCGTATTATTGAATTTTTTTTATCCAAAGTAGATGTCAAATTTACGAGTGAAATCCAATGATTAGTCAAATGTGATTTATCATTTTTTTTTAATTTTTTTTTAGTGATTTTCTAATACATTTACTTTTAAACCACTGTAAATATTAACATAATTAAGCAAACGAACATTCAGCAGCTACTTGTCAACATTACAAAGATAAGACAATTCTAGCAGAACAATCTTTTAAGCTCGATATAAACTGTAAAGGCAATTATTGTAACATGTTCGTCGTAGATTATAAGCTGCAAGGAAGAGTAACAATTTCGTTTAAGCGAAACGAGTGTCTCGAGAATATTATTTTTTTCACATGGAGTAGCAGACTGCGAAAAAGGAAGCACGACATTTCTTGTACTTGCTCGGCTTCGAACGCGCACCCTTTTTTTTTTTTTTTCATGCTGCGCTACGTTTCTCGTGGAACTAAAGCTCCGGAATGAAAGGAAGCCAGACACAAATTAGGCCGACGTCTTACAGCGACCCAGCCAATGGAATTTCCGTGAACCTCTGAATACCCCGCAGCCGAGGGCTATATTTTCCGTCACAGACGCGCGTCTCTCATTTGACAGCGGGTAAACATACGACGCGGCATCTAACGAAATCAAACGACCTTTCATTGTTTCCTCTTTTTTTTCTCTCTCTCTCGCTCCTCAATTTTTCACATTTTGCAGCACTCTTCGTGTTTGTATTCGAGAGAAAAATTTAATCAATACGGATTACCCAATTGTTTCGACAAGTTTTCCCCCCGGCGCGGTTGTTTATACAATTTTTCTTTTCGCAATGAAAATAATTTCTCCTTCGGCGCCGCCCTCGATAAAGTAAGTTTATATAACTCAAATTTGCAAACAAAGTGTTATTACATTAAGATTAAGCCGGGCACTTCGCAATATCTAGTCGGAGATTTATGAATATTTCATTTATTAATGGTATTCGGCTGTGTTGTGTATTTAAATTAATTCAATTACGCACGGCATTATTAGAATCTGAAATTGCATTCCGCGTATAATTACTGTCCCATAACGCGTCTCAAAATAACGGTGATTTTATAAGAAAATTTTAATTAAGATTTTCAGGAGAGAAAATAAGGAAAAGGAAATGAAAAAAGAAGAAGAAAATCCGCGATTTACTTGGGGGAAGACTAAAGGATTAAAGAGAGACTCTAATTAACTTGCGCAAAGTTGAGAGGTCAAATTTGGTCGCGTACGATAATTAATATCAGTTCAATAACTGCGCGTAGTCTGCAAAATGATTTTGTTTTGCGCCAGTTAATGTTACGTTGGCGTCACAGTATGAAAACGCAACTGTCCGTTACAGGGAAAACTTCGTTCAACGAACCAGCACGTTTATTCTATCTATTTTGTTCGACAACTAACCGTAACATGAAAGTCAGAACTTTTAAACAATACTGATGTTACTGAATTGATAAACATTTTTTTTTTATTTATCAGAAAAATGATCGCCATTTAGCTAGCACAGTGCACCGCTTTTATTGGAGATATATTTTCAGAGTTAATGATCCTTGCTTTCAACTTCAAAAACAGCTACAAGTTTTAATTTAGTCTCCACTGAGAAATTATTTTCCAAGTTAAAGTTTAACAATTTAAATATTGTAGTATCATTAAAAGAGTAATAAAATTATAACACATCAACGAGATTGTATTGCCTCTATATATTATATTAGTTTTTCAATTCAATTTCAAGTACAGTAATAATTCTAAAAATAGAATAGCAATTGCAATTGTTTCATGCAGTCATTTATGAGAGATAAAAATTCTTTGCCCCGACTAAACGTACAAAAGCATTATTCTATATGCACAGACGAACTACTTCCCTGGACTATTAATTTCAGTGTTGTTTCTAGAATCTAACTGGATCAAAATGAGATCTTATATTTCAAAAAAAGAACGGATAACCCCGACCCACTTCAAATGTCCGTCAAAGTGCAAAGGCATGTGACCCACGTGCCAGTTTTTGAATTAAAAAGAGGAATATTCGATGATGGAAAAAGGGGGGAGTTGGGAGGAAGAATGCCAGAAATGGATAACGATAATGTGGACGCTTACTCCCGATTTATTTAAATACCGAACGCCCATAAAGAAAGCGAATAGGATTGCGGACCGGGGTTCATGATTTACGCAACTCTGTTTAACCCTCCGCGTAATGTTTTACCCTCTTTTGCGACTGGAATGAACTTGCCCCTGCGTAACGGTACCCCCCGATGCGTGCCCCAACGTTAAATTCCTCTTTAAGTTGTAGCCGCCGGTATTACCATGAATTTACATAGCTCACTCGAAATTCACCACATATTGCTCCACTTTGATTTATGCGAAATATTTGCTAAATATTCCCGTTTAATCTCGGACGCGCGAGAATCCCCGGCAGTGGGCGAGGCCGCTTCGATGATACGCGTCGCAAACAAAGCTTGGAATCGCGCCGAGGCCTCGGACAAAAAGGCAAAACGGGACAAAAAAAGGCGAAGGATACACCGAGAGAAATGTCATGTTAATTTAGCATCAATTGATGGTTCTTCAACATGAAGTTCATGTAACTATTGTGCCAACATATTTCTTTGCTAAAAAACCAAAATTTTTCATGTTATCTACATTCATGTTAAAATAGTATTAGTTTTTAGCTAAAATAATATAAACGTCATGTTCGGTTAGCATGAAAAATTCATGTTAAATGTACATTACCAGTTGATAGTAGGACAACATCATATAACTGTAATGGTTATATGTCAATATATAACAAAAAATGATCTTTTAGGTTAAGTTATTCGACAGGTATAATTTTGTAACGTTTATTCCACTCATACTTTAA
>JABFPN010002327.1:0-22900 GCA_022817305.1 Leptoteleia sp. ZL-2020
TTCGAATTATATGTTTTAATTTTAATTTTTCAACTTCCTTATAATATTCTTCGGATTAACCGGCTAATCGATTATCCGGCCAAGGGGGTGGTCCCGTACTGAACGGTTAAGAGGAAGTCTACTGTATTACGAATTACCAAGATCTTGGTAATTAATAATAAAAAATTCGTAATATATGAAATAATATTAGTATTTATTTAAAAGAAAGATAATATATCACAACTTTACGAAAACACTTAGTAAAATATACTCATATATTTCTCTCAGTGTACAATAATTCACTTGGTACAGGTTTAGAAAGTGATTGTTTAATAATGAAGCATATGACCCCTTGAAGTACCGATATATCGCGAGTATTTAAATATTAAAGTCATTAAATGTTTTATGGAAAATTAAATTGTTGGCACTGCAGTTAATAAGTGTCAAATCAATTAATCTTTGTCTCTATTGGCAATGGTGATAAGTTGGCGTATCAACAATAGGCATCAATATCAGCAGTTATATCAACACACGTGTCGCTATGGCTACTCAAGTATATATGAATTTGTGTCAAAAAATATTGCTAACAAGGGCAAGCTTGTTAAGAAACGTACACGAGGAAAGAGATAGCAGTATTAATCACTGAATAAATTATTTAGTAGGTTAAAAATATATGCACTGAGTAAAGTATGTAATTGTGTAAGTCTTTATGTTTTCCGGTTCAATGTAGTGAAGTGAATTTTACTAATAACTAATAAAAATTGAAATTTTGTTCTTTACTGTATTTAGTTTTGAAATTATGACTGATCCATTTTGTTGGTAACTTGAGAGATTTTGAATTTATAATAAAAAATATGTCTCGGTGAATTTATATGTTCAGTTTATCTCAATTTTTAGCAAACTTTCGTCGTTATTTAAGACAATATTTATGACACTGGAATAAAAGTTAGCTAAGTAATTATTATACTGTATCACAGAGTGATGGGGGTAAGTTTGTTTGCATGGCACGTTTAAAATTTATTTTAAAAGAGTTTCCGAGTAATTTATAAAATTTTATGATTATGTAATAATAATAGCTTTCATGTTACATCGTTTGTAACATAATAATTCTTTTCCCAATATTTATCTCGGTGTAATTCTTCTCCCGTACAAATAATTAAAAGACATTTAAATATTTACCGACTTTCTATCGCCATTTGTATAAAATAATTTGACCATATTTTAATAAACCGCAATTGAATATGTAAACCGTATAATACACATCAATTAAGATACCTAAGGAACGAGTGGAATTCTAATAAAATGTGACGTTAAACACTCGTCAAGATCAGTGATCCTATTAAGATTCATAAGACGAGGTGAACTTTGGTCAGAGCACATTATTGAAGACGACATCATATTAAAGATTTATAGTTGAGACCGTTTTTTTTTTTAAGTTCTCCCAAATTCCACTAAATAAATAAATAATTTAATCTTAATTTTCGACGTTTCTTAAATGATTGACTAAAATACTAAAATTGGGGTCATCGGTTAATCTTACAAGTAAGACATATCTACTTTAATTTTAACAACAAACGGACACTCAATGTTAAATTGACACATTAAGGTGCGATGTACTTTAAAACAAATTGTCTACGTCTTAATTTATGGCATTCGAAGCGCTTCCTTGTTTGGCCCGATTAATGCAAACAATTTACCATTTTGCAGATATCTGAATAAATGTCGTAAACCAAGCAATTTTATATGCGATTGCGGTGTTATCATTTTGTAGAAAGTGTTCGCAGATGACATGCTACCTAATGCAAAACCCGCGTGATACGGTTTACTGGGCCATGAATGATCCAATTCTTGGTTGTCAACGAGGACATCAATGTGATTTCAACTATAAATTATTTTGCGATACACCATGCGCAAATTTAACCATGCGAAATTCCGAATTTCACCTGGTATCCATTGGGATTACCAGCAGCAAACGTCTTCAAGAAATCATCGCTCTCGATATTCTTTGATAAACTTTTCTTTTTAATAAAACCAGATAAAGAAATCCATCTGGATAACGAGGGAAAATTATACATGGATTTCCATGAAAATTTGTTCTTGAAGAATTCGACATCCCATTCTTTTCGAGTGATATTCTTTGTAAATAGCAAAACTAAGCTTTTAAATTATTCACGAATTCATACTCGGTTATAATTTTCAAACAAAATATTGACGTTAAATATTGATAATAGAGAGGTTTGCTCCATAATTAATCAGTAAGGCGTACTCGGCAAAATTTTTCTTAAAAATACCAATGGTAAATTATTTTAATTGCCACTTGGCTCCGTTTGTTTATTCCTATAACTTCTTTTTTCTCCTTTATTTTTATAATTCTCTTTAATTTACTTTTATAACAGCAATTTATAAATTCTAATTATAATTAAAGTTATTAAACTTTAATAATATGCTCAATATTCAGCTTAGTGTATTTTACTTTAAATAAAAACTTTTCAAATTATAATTTCGTTAATACTTTTCCATTTTGTCACAAATATCGTCATTAATCAGCTCTTCTTAATTGCATATTTGGATTACGTAATCAACCTAATCAGCATTCAATTTTAGAAAACCCTACGTTTCTCTCCCTCATGGGGTGTATCATAATTTTTCATTATTCATTAATCATCCTTGACAATTTATTTATCATTAATCGTGCTTCATCTACAGCTTCGTTCATCTCACAGAATTTTCTTTATTCTTAATTTCAAAATTGTTTATTTGCTTTCAAATATTTATATCTTATTCATTTCACTGCTTCACTGAAAATGTATGAAACTACGTATAAACTATTTAATCATAAAATATATGGCCCTATGTGGATTGAGGAAAAACATATATGTCCATATATGAATTTTATATATCCTTATATGAAATTGTTAAAGCGTACATAGACCATATATGGTTCATTTTCACTAGGTAAGAGACACTTTGTTCCTTGTAAATTCGATAATATAAAATAATATTTTTAAAGAATTAATTTTAGATAACATCTGTTCTTTTATGAGTCTCAAAATAAATTAACAATTTTTGAACAGTGTTTAAACAGGAAGCTAACCATTTTGTTAGTATATAAAATAAAACAACAATGTGTCTCTCGTGGGTTGCGCTCGCCGACAACCCTAAAGCCGTCGTCAAAACGATCAAGCCCCGTTAAGAGTACGCGGGTAAACCGCAGGGCCTTGCCAAATGTATTTAGAGTTGACCGTGCGCGCGCGACTCGGCCGTGTGTACACACGTAGCGTTGCGCCCGGTTTGCATAGAGCGCGAATCGTCATTGAAACGCACGCGGCAGATAAGTTGGCTGGCAACCGAGTCGAAGTCGCGCGGGCTGTTGAATGAAGCCGGCTCGCACGGTATTGATCGCCCCACCCTCGCGCTGCACCGAGAAACAACTTCCCTATTTCATTCGCTCTGACCCCCTTCGCAGCTTTTAACCTATCCTTTTCTACAACTTTCCTCCTTCTTCCTCTTCTGCCTCCCTTTCTCTCTGTTTACCGTTTTACTCCATCCTCCTTTACCCCCCCCCCCCCTTCACCCGTTAAGTCTATCTCTTTTTCTCCCGTTACCTTTCGCTCCGTCTTTTCTCCCCCCGTCTGGTTTTCTCCATCCTCTTTTTTCAATTTATTATTTTACACCTTATCTTTCGTTTTATATTTATTTTCCCAACCGCTTTAGTCTTTCTCATTTTTTTTCCTGTTTCCTTCTCGTACACATTCTTCAAAGTGGTTTATTTTTTTCTTCCTCAAAATTTAACCTCTGCCTTTATTTTTATCCATGTATTATACAATTAATTTTCTTTTTTTTCCCCACTCGAATTTGTTCCTACGAGCAGAATCGACTAACAATGCGAGAGAAGCGAACCCTCCTTCCTTCTCAGTGTCAAGGTTAGGTTAGACGAAGCTCGTCGGCTTTTTATACGATTTTTCTTTTGCAACCGTTCGGAAATTGTCTCTCCCCGGCGAGGAAATTGGCCGGACAAATTGACCCGCCGAAACAACCGCGATTAAGACGTCAGCTTTATAGTTAAACGAGGGATGCTCCTTGCGAAAGAATGATGAGCGTGATTATCGTCGTACTTTGTAGTACCCCGAGGGAAATTTATTGGTAGTTGCTACTATATTTTACAATCGGGGATATGTATGCACTTATGGTATAGCTTATAAAATTATATGGTAAAATTTATAATAAACATTTTAAAACAATATTGGTAAATAATTTGTTATCAAGGGATAGAACTTCAAACCTCATAGTCACCAGTCACGTACTTTCCCACAACTCGTTCTCTCCGTCTGGGAAAAACGTTGATATTGGTCAAACTTTAATGTAAATTTGAGAGGGGCGTGGCCTAGAGACTGCGTAGAATGGTAATATAAACCCAACTTTGGGATAACAAATTCTATTCTTTGATAAAGGCATTTTTTCTAATATTTAGTTAAAATACTACATGATATCATAATGATTACTTTAAATGCACACATATCCAAAATATACTAGCGACTGCTAATAAATTTCTCACAATGTGGGTAACTAAAATGTACTTAGATTGTCCAGGAAAGCAGCGAGCGAATCGAAATGAAAACGTTTTTGTCCGATTCTTTACTAGACTTATTGTTCTTTAAAACCAGCTTGTGGATATTTATTGACGATGAAAAAAGGACGCGGATCGATCGGGGTTTTTTTTCAACGAATAACCAACCACCAGGGATTAGTTACTAACCATTAAAAGATGAAACTGCTGAACCATTAAAAAAGAAGAATTGCTGTACATCTACAGTGAGAAAAAATGTTTGAAACAATTTTTAATTATCCGTTGTAATTTAAGGACATGATCCTCAGGGTAGTAGGAAGGTCGAATATTTAGATTAATTTCGAATTAATGTGTCTCATTGAAAAGGTAACTGATTTTTTATTGGCGCCATTTATAAATAAACACTTTTCGATTTTTTTACTTTATGAGAGTAATGCAATAAGACATAAGAACCAAAACCTTCCTGATAGTTCCCTTTGATTCATTCAAGGGAATTATCCATAAGGAATTCATACCACAAAGTTAAACTGTAACTGCAGACTAGTACTTGTGCGTCTTGAATCGTTTATGGACCAGGATTCGGCGAGTTCGACCCGAGTACCGAGAACAAGGGACATTGTCCCTATTGTACGACAAGGTACCGACACACAAGAACTCGATTGTACGAGACTTCTTTGATGAAAAAGATGTCATAGTGCTCGATCACCCCTCCCCCATAATCGTTTGATTTAAAACCGTGCAATTTCGGGATATTTCCAAAGATTTTCGACACGATTTTGGATATCCAAAGAGCTTTGTCCATCGTATTTGAAATGCTTCAAAACATTCTACCAGAGATTCCAACATTCTATTGACTCACAAGGAATTTACTTTAAATAAAACTATACGCAAACCAGAAATCAATAATGTCTTGTATTTTATTTCGCAAGATGAGATTTGATTTTTCCTTTTTTCGTTGTGCTAAAGTGTTCTTCTAATTTATATGTGCTGCTTTAAATTTATTTTTACATAATAATTGTTTTATATCTCAAGTTTTATAACTGTATATTTCTCTTATTATTTTATAAGCTACTACAGTGAAATTCTGTTTTATTTGTTATTATTTTTTTATCGCAATAATGTTTCTTCACATTTTCAAAATATATTTCTGTTATATTATGTCTAATAAAAAACAAGTCCTAATCATGGAAGTATAACAAACGGTTTGGCAGAAGTGCAGTCACGTTTTCCCACGTATATTTCATCTCTTACTTTTATCAAAAGTTAATTGAAATGGACTGAATAAAGACAAAAAAAAGGAAAACTAACAATAAAGTTATAATAGTATTCTTGAAAAGTACATTTCTATGAAGTTTATCAATTTTTCGAGTTCTTATATTTAGTTTAAAGTTTCTTAAAATCAAATTGATAAATATGAAAGTTTCTTCTTGCTGACAAACGTGGTTCAACTTTAAAAAAAAATTAAAACAAAATTAAAAAAAGAGCACACCCAAAAATATATTATATTTTTTATAACTTATTTCTGTAAATTAATTGTTATGATACATCATTAATTAACTACATCTTGAATTTTAATTTAATCATAAAATCTGTTTTCCCTGATATCAAGAACTTTGCATGTTTAAAGGAAGATAGACAATATATAATAATTATATCTACTTTCTGCGATCAATTCCTGCCAGTTCAAACATTATCTTAAGTGTATGCATGTAGTTAACGTTTATTCGTGTTAATTTAATTAAACACTTAATATTTTGATAGGAAAAGTGTATATTGTTTCAACACATAAATTGTATAAAAACATATAGTATAAAGGGTCCATAAGTTTTCAATCCATATGTAATTAATGTATAATACTCGGTTGAAAATAATTTAGTTTATATGCAGAAAATATAATAACTTTTATGTATCACAATTCCCAACTATGACGTAAAATGTTTATATTGAAATTTTAATCATAAATACAGATAATATCTAATTACTATTTACGGTACATAGTAAACATTGCATTATCTATCATGAATTGAAAATTTGTCATATTAGTTTTTATACGATACAGATTACTAATATGAAAAAAAATGTTAAATATTATCAACTTATTGTAAATACTGGAATTTAGCTTTTTGTTTTATTATCTGAAAAAAATTTAATGTTATCACTGAATTTTTTCCTTGTTTTATTATGAACAAGCAGATGCTTTAGCTTCCAACAAGTTGCTAATTTTTTACAAAATTTTTCTTCTTCACAAGTAATAAGTTTGCAGTGTTTAAAAAAATTTCATCATAAGTCCTCGCATGTATGAACCGGAATTCATTAACGGAAACTGAATTAAGTTTTTAATTGATTCCGTTCCTGTGGAAGATTTATACAAGATAAATGTATGACAAATTTCTGGCAAAAGTGCGACCTTTGGCAATGTCCCAGACACAAGCCAGACATAAAACAGGATAATTGAAGTCTAGAATATGTCTAACTCAACTGTAATTGGACATGTCGATTTAAAACAAACTGATACTTGTATTGAATTTAATTGTAATAAAATATTTTATTAAAAAAATTATTTTAAACCCACGTATATGATCAAGCATTTCATAATCATTCTTTCATTTTCTATTAATAATACTTAACAAATTTTTTTTATTTAGTGCAACTAACAAAATATCAAATATTCCTTACTCCAAAATTAAGTTAATTAATTTATATGATCGCTGTTCGTACATGCAACTTTATTGTTTGTACATGCTGTTAATCATTCCTTGTTAAACTTTAATCGGATTTTCTTTTTCTTCGTTTCCTGCTGCATACCTCTCGCAATTAATAATCAATTTTTAATTCGCTTCACGATAATTTAATGCCAAGATATGTTAATCGCATTTACTTAGCCATATGTTTCAAGTCATAAACCATAATTACTTTTCTCTAATATCGATCTTTTTCCCACTGTCTGAGGAGTAGTAAAAAGTGGATTAATAATACGAATTTATAATTCCATTTATGTCAGTCGTGCATCATGTGCTAAAAACACCGCTATGTTGCAGTTACTCTTAATTACAAAATAAATGCATCGTCTTCTAATTACCAATTCTACAATTTCATTCTCTATTCCCGTACATTAATTCAATTTGTTTTGCCTTGGATTAAACAAAAAAAAAAAAAAAAAGAAACTCTAATTTCCGTCTCAAAAGTGAGCCATTACACTTGACATCCATACCTACTTCACTGTCTTTTATTCTCCGTAACTCTTTCTCTATGCCACCCTCAATTGCTCCAAAATTATTCGTATAAATGCCACTCGAAAAGTCAAGCGTCCGACAGTTTTTCTTTTATTTATATTGTACTTTTTTCTAATCAGACTAACCTTTGACTTTTTTCTTTCGAAAAATAAATAATACTAATAATATAATACCAAAGCAATGGGTAAGGATTGAACATTTGTTCTTGTATGTAGTTCTGAAGAATTTAATATAAAATTTATTAATTATAGTTGGTTTAAAATGATCTTAAAAGGTTATTAAAAAATGTGAACATATAAGAATCAAGATTCTTTTAACTTATAGTGGCTCTTATAAATGAAGTTTAAGTATAAAAATATAGTTTTTGGTCCGACGAAAATTTGAAATCTTGTCCTTACTTTATAACATCTAAGATCTTGATCTACGACCTTTCAACTTGTTCTATATTAATAATTCTATATAATTCTATGTTAATAATGACTTTAAGGTAAAGTATAACAGAATATGTAGAGTATTTCCTCATCAGGAATTGTACTAATCGTTTGGAAGAAAAGTTTTTATAATTTAAACTAATATTAATATTGAGCACAAAATTACGAATCTAGAATATAACACAAGATGCTTTGTAACCCGCATTGCTTCTACAATCTACACACAATTTCAACTATTAAATAATAATAAAATTAAATTAAATTTACTAAAAAAAATTAATTACAAAGAAAGAGCAGAAGGGAAACAAACTAACAAATTCTAACGAGCATTGCAAAGCTACGACTCGGAGCACATTAACCGAAGATCTCTCGACTAAACGAATTAATTTCCTTTGATCGCAGCGTTCCTTTCAGTGTGAAATTTGAAAGTTGACTTTCGCCTGGGTATCAGTAAAGATGAAAAAGGTGAAACGTCGGGGGGGGGGGGCAAAAGTTGGCCGTTAAAGGGAAAAAGTGCTGCCGCACGCGGAATTCTTGATTCGCGTAATTGCCCGCCTACACTGAGAAAAAAGATATATCACAAATTACTATTTTTTGTATCAATTTAAGGATATATTGGAAAAGTAATTATTTCTACTGTTAATAATATTAAAATTTAAAAGTCATGTAGTAAATATTAGTAGAAAAATACTACAAATTGCTTTGATAATAATCATTTTTACTATTTTCAATAGTAATATTTTTCACTCTTCAGAGATGTCCTCAAATGGATATAAATTGTTTTCAATTTTACTATTACTTTTTTCTCAGTGTACCGGGCTCGAGGCGGCCGAAAGATTAGCGCAAAAAACTGTAACGCGTAAAATTTCCATTTGAGGGGCGCAGTTGCGCGTGCACGGCGCGGTTTCCGAGCAATTTCGAAACTTACTGGGAAAATGCGGGTGAATGCCGCCCTACGAGCCCGTATCCGTGGCTCGGATTCAACGGTGGGAAGCTTTTGAAGTACGCAATAGTCGAGAAAATGATGTTATAGGCTTCCGCGACATGCTATAAATCGTGCCGCTGCTTGACTCCGCACATTTACCACGCCGACTGGCAAACGCGACCGCCAATTCGCCGCCTTAATTCGCACGCCAACTCTCGTCCGTATCCTTTCAGCCGCGAAGATTTCCGATGAATAAAAGTTGCCGGAAATCCGCTCTCTTTTGTACCGAGGAATTAGAATGTCGCCCGGGATGAAAATCGCTAATGAATGTGATACGAAACTTTATTGTATTCAATTTCTTTGTGCGGTGAAGTTCGCGATAATTCATTTGATATTAAGGGGACATTCAACCTAAATGGCTAAAATCTTTAATTTCCACCCAATTTCAAAAATTCTTTTTCAGTTATATGCAGAATCATATTCTATATAAAAAACTGCTTTATATTTTGTTAAAATAATAGTATAAAATTTATTTAATTAACAATTTATGTTGTAAAAAGGACCAACTTTGAAATGTTTTCGGTAATAATTTTAATCCAATTTTTCTCCTTTTTTTGGTTTAAACTATTAAGCGGTTATATTTGTAACTATGCAAAAAAGCATTATATCAAAATTCTGCCAATATAAATTGTTCTTTATCCTGTTCTTAACAATATGACAAAATAACAATAAAATCATTTTTGGGTTGAATTATCCCCTTAAACGTGTAAATTATACGCATTATAATCGTGACTTTTTTGATGATTAAAGTCATTGAAAATAATCCTTTATTATTTCGTTGTGAAATTTTTGTACTGCAAAGGAAAAAGTCGCTCAATTACAATTATAAAACGTGCAGTTATTTGGCCAATTAAATTTTTGTTTAAATAAATTTGAAATTTGCTTCAGGAAAGGGTGGGCCACTTGTGCCCATCTTGAAAGACATTTATTGCATGACGAACGAAGGAATTATGTTTCCAGTGTAAAAGGGAATGAAAAGTATATTTACATTGAAATTAAATTGAAAATGCAATGAGTGAAGGAGAGAAAGAGAGAGAGAGCTAACGTCTGTCAACTTTTTCACAACTCTTACTAATGTCTTTTAGTAATGTCATTAAAGAACAAATATCATTTATTGTTTCAGTAAACAAGATCGTTCGTGGGGTGCAATTAAATTGAAGAAAAAAGTCTCAGCGGGAGAGAAAGTTTTATCGAAGAAAAAATAATATTTATCGTATTAATTGTCGCAAAAACTTTTTTTCAAGGACTGCTAAAGTTAACAGCATTGTGGTTAAATTTTAAATAATTAGATTGGAAAGAATTACATTAGATTGGAAAGAATTACATTAAATAGAAGAAAAAAAATAGAGGGATAATCGAATTATTTTGTTACTATATGGTTGAATTTCATCAAAAACAAATAAAATGAAAAGCGCAAAAAACTATACAGAAATTTTTAGTCAAATTAGAAATGAGTTAATAATTTTAATTTCATATTTATCGCTAATTAATATTTAATTAATTGGAAATCGGTCAATTTCATAATTATTAATTATGATTTTATTAATATTTTATCAGCTTCCATTTTAATTATTAATTTATGCCAATATTTCAATTTATTAATAAATTTATTATTTAATTATCTTTTATTGCAATTAACTTTCACCGGGTATCCGTCTTTAAATATTTATTACACCTGATTTACTTTTAGTTTAGCATTTTCCACCTTAATGTATTTAACATTTCATTGTTTATAATGGAGTTTTGAAAACAGAACTTGCGCGCAGTAAAATGGCTATCTCGACTCCCCTGTAATGTATTCGCATGTGTTTATGCGTTCATATATACAAAGAATGCACGAACATATGAACTTACATAGGCACAAACGATAATACAACGCTACTGCGGTGAGCGACTGCAGTACCAATATTTCACAATGAAGTGGCGCGCACGGTGTTATTCTACTAGAGCCAACCGAGCCTGAAGTTAAGGCAAAGTTAGACTGTCGCGTCGCGACATGCCGTAGGCGTAGTGCCCAATAAATAAGGCATGTGTTCGGAACGCGCGTTAACTTATCCGCAGGTGCTTCGAGGGACCAGTAACGTCGCGTTCTACTCTCTACACATTTTATGTCGAACGTGAGAAGTCTGATCTTGAATAAGACATCAAGTTTATTCAAATAAAGGTGGATCAATTGAAATTTTTTGTATATTAGGAATTAATATGTTTTATAAATCATGTATAATCTATTAAAATGTGAAAATACTACACTGAGAAAAATAAAATAATAAGAGTTACTATACTTTCTGGCATTCTGAGACTCTATGCTCCAATGTTAAGAACTTTGCCAGACAGTCTGGTAAACGGTGTCACTTTTTCAAGTACCAATTATCAGAACTGTTGTACTTCTCGTCACATTGTCGAGCATTATTTTATACAGGAACACATAGAGTCCAAGATTACTATATTATTTTTCTCAGTGTAAAAAAAATTCAGTGCCAGAGAGTAAGTCACTTGTGATACGATATTGTATGTGATTCGAAAAAGTGTCCCGGTTAGGTCACACAAATTAAAGCTTCGCGTGCCGCAACGTTTCCCACGTACAGTTTTACCTGTGGGCTCTGTCGAAATTCCATGAATAAATCACACGCGTCCGCTACTGTTCCAACTGGAAGTTCTCTTCACGCGGGTAATCAATAGCGTTCGCATTTTAACTCGCAGTATAAGTAACTGGAATTATATAGAATCAGAATAAAATTGGTACAAAAAATTACCATACCTCGTAGCATGGCCAGGGGTGAATATAATTTTTACTCCGTTATTTTATATAAAATAATTATTTATAATTCTGCCATACTTTGTACGAGCTTTCGAAAGAATGTTCTTCTAAAATGGAAATAGAAATTTATAAGTCGTCCACTGAAATGTTTATATTTTTTTTTTATATTTTATTTCCTATTGAAAATATAAAAAAAACTGAGTTGCGAGAGCTCCAGGTGAAATTAGCTAATTGAACGAGATTTGTTATTAATAGAAATTAAATATTAAGTAAGATATTAATTAATTTCTTACTTCCGAGATACAAAAGAGAGAGAGAGAGAGAGAGAGAGAGAGAGAGAGAGAGAAAGATCAGTTACAGTATGCTGTTGATGTTAACGGAAAACTTCACCTTTATTCAATGGTATTATAAATAATAATGCAGCCGTCGTTTCCTGTTTATTATGTTATTTTACGGAGCAATACAAGGCATCAAACGTAATTACACTCGTTTCTCAGTTGAAATATTGGAAATATATGGAAACCGATCGATATCGGCGGCGGATATTATCAATAAGGTCGAAAAGCAGTCGAATATATTCCGCGAGTAAATTGGAAGTACGCTCCTTGACAACGTTTTCTTTTCTTTTTTTTTCACAAAAATTAATTTATTAATCGTTACGGTATTTAATGGCGATTTACGTTGCCGTTAAATATCGCCGTAATAATTATTTTAACGGCGGTATTATATTACGATTCTTTCGCGTTTTACCTCGGCGAACCTTTCGTTATTTTATGTTTAAATTCCTCCAAGTGGGAATAATCATTATTATAGATATAATAATAATAATGATAGTGATAATGATAACGTCTTTACTTGAAATAATGGCGTTTAATTAAAATAAAAGAAAACGAAGCGTTTTGCAGTTTAATAACATCATACGGTACTTTTCATTTGCTTAATTAAAATTCGAAGACGTATAGGATCCGAGACGTTAATACAACCAGTTACACAACGTTGTTTGTACACCAGCGAAATTACGGCTCCGTACTGTGAAACATTATCACTTTTAAAAGACCGTACCGAAGAAGAAAGAAACTCGGTTTTAAATTAAACATTGGGTTTGCAAAATCGACACAATGCTTCTTTTTGCAATGAAAGAAAAGATTTGGAAACTTTGTTTAATAATGATTTTATAACGACATTTATTTCCAAGAATTTCAATAAAAATTTGAAAAATTTAATCATTAAAATTCTCAAATCGACTTATTAGATTTATTAATTGCAAAAAAGTTACAAGAAAAATTATTAAAATTGTAGTAAATCGTTTTAGAATGAGTTTTTTATAAAGTGACATCTAGTTGACAAAATAGGAACCCCGAGATTTAGGACTGTCTATAACAATTTATTTAAATCTAATTTCAAAATAATATTCGTTCTGTTTACTTTGAATTAACCAACATAATTGGGTCAGTAATTCCGATATATAGATAAGAAATATCTATATATAATCATCAAAAAGTTAATAAGTTTGGCGCAAATTAGAATTCAGTTAACTAAAACTTTGATGCGCATCGCTTTTTGCATCACAATATACAGTTTCCTTCGGCATATAAAAGTGAGCATATCAGCGCGGGCATTCTGAAAGCAGCATTGCGTAAAAAGAACAAGGAAGCTTGACGTTACGTTGCAATTTCATTTTTCCATTGTAGTTTTTACATTATTATTATTATTATTACCGTTTTAAATCTAACCAGGGCTTGAATTTCAATGCACAATCCAACTGATTCTGTTTCTCATTTCACAAGCGTGCAATTGCACAAACTACGGAGTTGTAACTTTGTAATACCACGAAGGAAACCCGCTGTTGCACCAATTTTATGCAAGGAAAAAAAGATTTGAGCTGATGAATGGATGACAAAAAAAAAGAAGAAGAAATTAATTTAACCGCACTTTGAAGGGACAGAAGGAAACGGTAATTGAAATGAAAAAAATTGTTGAAAAAAAATTGCAATCTTTTTTTGTGGTATTTTGAGGATATAAAGTAGAAGTACACAAAAGTACAATAAAAAATTATAAAATGTATTCATAAAATACTTTATGATTATATACTATTATATATATGATTATATATGACAATTTTAAAAACGTTTCCTTCTTCAGTTCCATTACTTCTAATCACATTATTTTTTTTTTAATTTTAATATCAATTGCAAATTTCAAATGATTGGACATTATTTTTAGTTTACACGATGAATTCATCATCTCAATAATTCATGTACAACGTCGCGTAGTTTTGTCTCAAAATAATGTATAATTACGAAAGATTGAAGTCGTTCTCCCACGCAGTAATTACGATATAAGATTGCAATTTAATTTGGCAATATCAGAAGCCACATTGTGGCGGCGCTTTTACCTCTCTCGAATGCGAATCAACATCTAATTTCAAATATAAAAATGACAAATGGAACGGCACGAAATATCAAACTCGAAGGATGTTTTACTTTGCAACATGAAAGAGGGAAAATGTAAGATTCCATTGCAACGATGAGGAAACTTGTTTAACAGTTTTGCATTAATATTTGAATAATTTTAATTTGAAATAGAGGACTGAAAGAATATGCGTGGAAAAATATATCAGTTTGGCAAAGTATCCAGGTGGAAAGGGGTGATATATGGAGGAAGTTTGGCTATTGTGCTTGGTCCACGTTCGACTTTCCGACCAATAATTCGTATGAAACAAATCAATCCTGGCAAAAATGTAAATGATTTGGCAAACGGGCTGTTTAAAGTGGGGAAGAAACATCCATTCAAACTTACATCTTAAAATTTTAACAAACAAGTTTAATATTGAATTAAAGATTAAATGGAAAAAATATGGAAGTTTAACTTCCATCCGAAATTCTTCCAAAGTGTAGCCACAATATTCCTGTAATATTACAAATAGATGCTGATAAGTTATCAGTTAATTAAAATTACTCTATCAGAAAATCAATTATTTAGTGAATGGAATTTATGTGCATTCAATGGACGGAAAAGTAGATTATCGAATATTAAATCTGACAAATAGCATTGAAAACTTTGGACGCCATACGTAATTTTGATTGATACAATTGAAGGAATAAATAATAAATAAGTTAATTCCTTTTAACGACATCGAACTATTAATGGAATTAATATGGAACCGAAGAATAAAACGTATTTACAATGGAGTAAATATAATAATAAAAACAATAATATTATTTGTTTACATCCAAAGGACATAAGGATGGATGTAAATACAAAATAAAAACAAAGATTGTTTACAATTTTTAGTATGAAAACATTCCTGTTTTTGGATGATAACAGTATATTTAGTTTTATCTTCAGACTCTACCTGACTGTGACATTTGTCGAATCTCATTTAACGATTGGATAAGAATGCCCGGCATACTGATTGGCCCGGTTTATAGTGCACCAAAAAAAAGACCTTTAAGAATTACTGTGATGGAACCTTAAAGCGCAGCTGTTTATAGGAAATAATTACCATACCAGTGCAGTAAAAATTACCGCGTTTTCAGTTATTTATCTCTGTTTTACTCAACTTAAAAATAAAATGTATTGGTAGCCCGCAGGGCTAACCAACATATTTCACTTTCTTGGTAATATGATATCATACTCAACTCGAATAAAATTGGTTTTAGGTTGGTAATCCTTCGCCTTTGGCCAGGGTTACCAACTTAAAATCATTCTTTTCATCTAACATTTCGCTTTAAGGTTCCATCACGGTAATTCTTAAATGGTTACTCTTTTTCGGTGCATGCAAATGAGCGAGGAATGCCGCGCCGTTATAGAAAGGTCGGACCGAAAAGGTACGGGCAATTTAAGTGTATAATCTACATTAATATCGGCCGGTCTCGAAGTCACTTCCATTGTTCGATGGCTAAAAGTCACTTTAAATGGGGCGGGGGTGGGAAAGGAAGTGGGAAGGCAAAATTGAAGGCGAATTCGAAATTACCGTATATCATTTCGCGCAGCTCGTGAAGTGTCTGACACTTGACCTCCTCGGTTTCGCCGAGCTCCCACCTTGCGTACTCCATCACTTCCGCGGAGGGCTCCTCAAGGTCCAAAGTGAGTCCCTCGTCGTCCAAAAGCTCCCGAGATTTCGGCTCCGGCATCTTGCTGGAGTAACGCTCGAAGTTGTCGCTGGATCGATCGGCGTTATCCACGCATCCGCTGCGCTGAACAACAAACGATAAATAATCAGGGATTTCCATTTATCAACGTTATTATTAAATATGGGGATTCCGAGTTTTTTTTTTTTTTGTCATAAAAGGTATTCTTTAAGGGTGTTGTAGGTGGTAATGGTGGGGGAAGTGTATTGGTTAATCGACATTGACGAATAATTTATTTAAATAAACATTGTAATTAAAACAAATAGTATTATATATAATTGAATGTAGATTTAATTATTCTATATTAGTATATATATATATATAATAATGTATATATAAAAATATATATTTATTTTTGGAAGGTAAATAAATGAAATATGTAAAATAAGGAATATAATATTGTAAGTTAACAAAATTTTAATCGCGTGCAATTTATCCAACATTTTTTAAATATAATTAAAAAAGGAGAGATATGTCGGTAGTCAAAGTCTTCTGAAGTCGTGACTCTCTTTGTTCCTTTCTCATATTTCTCGTTATCATAAAGATAAGTGTTCTTCATATAAAAAACAACACAAAAGAACTCGGTTCTTACAACAATTCTGAATTATTTTTATCGACATTTTTCCATGTAAAATCCCACTTATCATTAGAGCGATCCGGTTAAAGTAAGTCGACGAATTTTACCACGTACCATTTTTTCAAATATCGTCACCGAATACGGTGAATAATAATGCAAAAATTTCCGCATTAAAATACAAATTTATTTTCTCCCCTGCAAACGTTTTACAATCCGGCAATGGAACTTTATAAAATCGAGCGCCAATTCCAACGCTGATTAACGATACGTCGATTTGATTAAAAATATAATAGTAATAAAATTGCGCGATAAAGTCCGTGCAAATGAGGCTCGTAAAATCTCATCGCGTCGAATTATTAAACCGAATAATTGCAAATTGATCGAACGTTCATTTGCCGAGGAATTGTTTTCCTATTTTTTATTCAGGCCACCCGTTATAACGCGACTGCTCCTGGGCTCGATCCTTTCGTCTTGCTTGGGCTACATTTTAAGGCCGGAAGTCGCCGACCTCCGTTTTCCCCCGAACCGTCGAACTTCCTGCCCGCGGATATTACGCTTATAAAAATATCGTCAAGCATTGATAACGTCGCGATACTCGCAGGTACTTTCATAGTAAAATTATTTACATTCGTACGAGGTTCAAAAAAAAAAAAAGAGAAGAAGTAAAATTACAACCTATGTAGTTATTTATATAATATTTATGTTTGTAAACCCATGTAAAATCTATATATATGTGGTATATCTGTGATATTTATGTCACATGTGTGATTTCTACCACATTTGTGTCACATATATGTCGTATAGATAAATTCTTACCTAGGTAATTTAAGGCAAACATACATGTTGCATATATAGCCTATATATGTTTCATATATGTCGCAGTTATAAATTTTTACCTAGCTCATTTATGGTAAACATACATGTTGCATATATACCCCATATATGTGACATATATGTCGCAGTCATAAAATTTTACTTAGCTCATTTATGGCAAACATACATGTTGCATATATACCCCATATATGTGGCATGTATGTCGCATATATGTGACATATATGTCGTAATCATACATTTTTACCTAGCTCATTTATGGCACACATACATGTTGCATATATACCCTATATATGTGACATGTATGTCTCCATATGTGTAACATATATCAGACATATATGTTTATTTGTGTTTGGTATATGTGTTGATTTTTCCATGGGACGACTTGAAAAGTCTCCGCGAAATTTCGAAGACCTCATCCCTTTCCCGCGCGTCAATTCAATTCAATTCACCTGCGCGCGAAACAATTAACCCATTCTCGCAAGCTCAATTTTTGTTTCTCATTTTCTCGCGGAAAAATTGTTTCGAAAGTTAGCGAATTTTGCGTCGCATTTAGCTGAAAGTTGTGAAAATGACGGGGGAAGAAGCCGGGAGAAACTTTGTCATTAAAAGAGTATAAGAGCAAGAACGACAACAAAGAAAAAAAAAAGAGAGAAAAAAAAAGAGAACAGAATTCTCGCTCAAAAGAGAGAGACAAGGCGGCAAGAACTGTTTGAATGGAATCTTTAATAGCCGCCCAAAGTATGTTAATTAAGTGAAACAAAGGACCTCAAAATTTGCGAATTTCGTCGAGTACAATCGGAGATTTTTATTGCCAACTCGGCATTGATAAAAACGAAAAAAATGAAAGAAGAAAACACAACTCTAAATAAATACAAATCAGCACCTTTTTGTATCCATCCTCGAATCCGGTTTCGGTCATTTTCTTTTCCTTTTTTTTTGTTTTTTTTTTTTTTTGTTCTTCCTCTCGTGATATCCCAAAGAATTGCACTCGCGTGTCACGTTTTTGTCGCGGAATAATTCTCGACTTCCGTCAAGCGGCGCGTAATGAAAGATAACAGTGTCAGATGTTCCCACTTTCACTTTCGCGAACGAGCAATCCGGCCGCCGATAGAGTTATCTGCTTGATAATGTATGCGGTGACGCGAGCGTTGTGTTCGCAGCGACAATCCCCGGCGCTGTCGCACGGCGATCGTTTCGGATTTCGCGCGATTGCCGATGCGACAAAAATCGCGCGCATTGCCGATGCAACGGCGGTGTCTTTTGAAATGCTTTTATGAATTTCGCCTCTGTCGAAGCGAATTATCAAAACGAAATATTAAAAATAAAAACTTTAGTTATGGAACTAAACCTGTACAAGAAAATGTTCTTATTAAAACTAACAGAAAATCTATGAAAAATAAGAATATTCAGTTATCATCCGTTGAATATTCTTAAACTCAAACTATTTTATTCTTTCCTCTAAAACAAATTCATTTAATATAAATGGAAATAATTCTTTATATAAATATACGTTTTCTAAGAATAATTTATTCTTATTATAAATAGAATATCGCTTTGTCCATATAATGAATGGAAATCCTATTTAATATAAGAATATTCTATTACTCTTAAATAATTATTTTTGTGAGTGTACGTTGCAAAGATTATAATAAAAAATTGTAGATTGAATTCATAGTTTATAAAAAATCCGCGCAATCGAATCGTGTGACATTCATAATTGGCGCGGTGGCGCGCGCATTCCATCCAACAACTGCAACTTCACATTAATCTTTTCTTTTCAAGAATGAGTCTCAATTTTTTTTGATTTTAAATATCGACAATAAACTTGGTCTGGGAATTAAATATAAACCTTGAAAAATGTATATTTATATCTGAGTAATCAAATTTCAATATCATTCTCCATTTTCATTGATTACTTCACTCGGTGGTAAAGGGAATAAAGGAACTCGCAAACGTTCACCCGGCAATTTACGCGACGCGTTACGATTGGCCAACTCTGGCCGAAACGCGTCATTGCGCGTACAAAGCAAGGGGGGGGGGGGAGACTTGCCGTAGATTAAGGTCAAGATCAACGTTTCAGCGAAATGAAAATTTAAAAGGGAGATCTTAATCGGCTGCGGACAATGAGATACTGTGTTTCCATTATATCGTTATTCTTTTGCCCCGTTGTTTCGGCCTGTTGTACAACGTTAGAAATCTGTCGATTAAAGTGCGCAACTTTAACAAGTGTTAAAATACGTGGCGTATCGAATGAAATTGCGGAATAACATTTACATATGTAATGCAATTATATATCGGCTAGTTAAGGAAACCTGATTCATACTTTGTATAAGTCGAATGTATTATTACTTCTATATTTAGACTTTTTTTTATTTACTTTTTTTGTTTATCCTTTTTTGACTCATTTTTAAATAGTAATAATTATTACAAAGTTTCAATTTTTTTTTTTTGTTTGAAAATGTTAACGAAGCTAGTCCATCAGCAGGATAAACAAAATATTAATTATAAATCGCAAAACATTAATCATTTGAAATTAAATTTCAAATATGGTAAAGCAAACAAACAAGAATTTGTCCGCGCAGCCGCGTCAATATTTGAGGAAAGAAAATTTAATTACATCCCGTTGATTGCGTGGAATACTTTTGCGTATATAAATAATATTTAATTCGTTACTTCGGATATGGTATACCCAATCGAGGCGGGAAATAAGTTCGATATTATTTGATGGCATAAAGTTTTATTAGTTTCTTGCGACAGGCCACTCGATTAGATCCCCGATCGGGCAGAATTTAAACCAAAAACTGACCTAGTTATGGCATACAAATGGAACTTGGTGGTATGAAAATAATTTATCCGACTCAATTAATTAAACATTCAGATTTAATCGAACATGAGGAATTAATTGAATCTGACAGGCGTTATTAAATTATCCGGTCTGCTCGTATGTAAATAAATATGTTCCTTGCTCGATTTATATCTAATCAGATCTAATTGTACGTCATCAAGTTGATTGCGACATACGAAATAATATTCCTAAGTAAAATTTGAATTCGGGTTCAGATAGGGTCTTGATCTGGCATTCACTATTGAAACCTGACTAGGCATCCTGATAAGATCAATATTTGATAAAAAATATGGCGGGGTTCTGGCATGGATACCATTGTAAGGAATATTGGTAACGTGGCTTCCTGGCTGGGACCATGTTAATACCCGAAGTTACATCCCTAATCATTGCCTTAGAAGGTTATTTGATAAAGTTCTGGTATGGTCCCAATAGGGTTAACTGTAATTAGCATCAGGCCATGCCAAAGCCATAGAAGGGCCCGATTTAAAACAAGGTATTCCTGGTTTCATTTATTTTAGGGATCTTAAGGTGAAATATCAGTGCTAACTTCACGTAATTCGGGTATTTTCATTTACTTTTATAAAATTAATTATTAATAAAATTTTTGAAATTATAAACCATTCTTTTAACACGGGAAAAACTTTATAAAAACACCATTTTTATCATTTAATATAGCTCAACTTTTGGAAATCGTTCCCCCCCCCCCCACTTAGGAAATGACTTACAAAAGTTAAGTAATCACACATCATAATAATGAATATTTCACATTAAATCAATATCTTCCATCGTGTACAAATTGCTTATCATTTATACATTTTTATGATTAAATTATTCTGGGGAAATAATTAAAAATACACTAATCTAGTAATAAACGACTGATGTTTTACCTTAAGAAAACAATGTACGACTTCGGATATTGTCGTGAATATTTAATTTCTTTTTTATTTAATTTTTTGCCTTGTCTAAAATTAATTTAACAAATTCACGTTCTCTAACTATAACAGAATAATCACTGTGATGCATAAAATTGTCTGTTACTAAATTGATGAAATAGATCGGTTATATTTGCATACGAATAGGTCATGGTAACTTAACCTCGCGTCGTTCAAACATTTACAGTGCCCGAGTTCGACCCGGTCATTTTAATTATATAAATTGTTTATAAACATTTAAGTGCGGAAAAGTTTCGCAAAATACTTCATCAAAATTCGATAGATTATATGTTTATTTTACATTGTTTTTCTGTACTCAGTTTTTCTCCAGGAAGTTTAAAGCAAACAATCTTGTGTTCGGTTAATTATGTAATATTTTTATATTGTACTTTAATTGAAGGTTTAATAAGTCAAACATTAACGGACTTTTCTTATGTGCGTTTAATAAAAAAAAAATTTACAGCATTACAATAAAAGTATGCAATATTACATAAAATGTTTTTTTTTTTGCTTCAATGCCATATGTGAATTGAAGTAAAATATGAATTAAAAATAAAAAAAAAACTTAGTAAACTTGAATTGAATTAAAAGTCATTCATAAAGTTCATTAGTATAACAATTTTCTTTTATTTTTCTTTTAAATAAAAAAAAAGAAATTGAAAAAGAAAATTGTAAATAGACAGAAGTATAAAAATTTTGATCATTTTTTTATGTTGAAAAACTGTCTTTAATATGTAAAAATGATCAGTTCGGTTTAAACGAGATATAAATTAGACGTAAAATTCGTATTTTTATTGCAATGTCGGAGTATAAATCTATTATGTTACATCTGATTTCCTTTTCCCATAAAACGATTCCATTTTACGACACAATGACGTGTACGTCTTCTTATCAACATTTCGACGGTTCGTTTAAAATTATTTAATAACGCGTGTGCATTAAGAGGATACGTACATCTGGCGTTTCAGTTGCAACGTTACAAATTTATTTATTCAATGCAAATTATAACTATACATTTATAACGAGTCGAATACAAGGCAATAAATTGGACGCATTATCAGTTCCAGTCAAAGTGTAATTAAATGATTTTCGTCCAGTTTGAAATATATCCTGCACACGTTTGACAAACGAGTTCAACATTAATCATAAACATTTTTTGTTTAATCGCTTGAACGCACTTTTTTTATTATTAATGATAATTAACGAGATAAAAAATAGATTATACGAAATTTAATCGTACCGAATCAAGGACGGCGGAAGCTACTTGAGGAAGAAATAGTGATGAAAAAGAAATAAATTGAGATTCTACTTTTTTTTTCATCCGATTTGATTGAGATTTGATTAATTTTGATCATATGTGCACTGAGACAAAGGTCACGATAAGAATTATTTTATACTGTATGTAAAAATGGGGTCAAATGACATCTTCTTGTCATACTTGATGTCAAGTTTAAAGAAGGTTACGAGATAAACAATCATTTTTATTATTCTAGATCATACACTGAGAAAAAAGTTGGGATAAAAATTATTATACTAAATGTAAAAATGGGGACAAATTACAATTCTTGTGATATTTAAAATACATTTTAAAAGAGATTATCAGTATTGTACAAGTTGTTATGGTAC
>JABFPN010002328.1:0-22900 GCA_022817305.1 Leptoteleia sp. ZL-2020
GGTTGCAATTACGGTAGAGAGTGGCCAAATTATAATTGCGGCCGAATGGCAAACTGACAATCTCGCTGGTGTTTCACGACTTAGCGTACTGTCGGTCGGAGGAGTGCGCCAACTGAGTGGAGGAACGCGCGCAGCACGCGTACCGTAGCGGCTGGTTGGCGTGCCGCGACTTGGCCGCCCCGTTGCCACGCTTGCGTCGCTCGATCCTCCAACCCGCCACCTTATCCTCGGTGAAACGCCAAACAACAAAGTCCCGCCAATTGCCGTCGCTCCATCCAGCCTGCTTCGCGTGCCAATTTTCCCGCGTGCATTTTCGACACGCCGCCAAGTCGCCGGACTCGTTGTTGCTTCGTAGTGGAGCAACTACTTTTCTTCGGCTGCGAAGGAAATTTACAATTTGTCCTTTGCTGCTATGAATTTCCAAGTGCTCTACGAGCGCTTACGCATTTTCTTACGCACCCCTGCGTTAATTTCCATTCGTTTTCCCTTTACCACCATTTTTTCACTGCCACAATTTTCCCATCCCTTTTTCATTTCAATCACCATCACCAAAACTGTCTATTTAAGAATAATAGAATCGTCTTATGTTTAATAGATTTTCTATTTAATAATATTAAAAATTCTTAAAGTAAGAATAATACTATTTATGTTAAATAGATTCCATTTAATGTAAATAGAAATCCAATTGCATTTTTCTCAGTGTGGCATTTATACTTGACTGGCCAAATTTTCTTTCATTTCACCGACATTTCAAACACCCTCTATCCTGGTTAAAGCTTCACGATAAAATAATACTTTAAATGTTACAGTGGGGAATTATTGAATAGTCCATCAAAGTTCATTAGACGAGTATACATAGCTCCCATACAGAGAATTTTCCATTGGCCAAATTCAAATTTTCCACCTAAATTAAAAAAATGCATTATTGAGGGCGTGTCCTTGTAATATACAGTTCATGAGTTTATATATATTAGTTTAGAACAGTTCTGAAAAGCGTTTTCGATATTTGATACAGACTACTTCAGTCCTTACCGAAAACACTCTTCGGCACTGTTCAAAGTTATACATTCTCTATGCGATATCCTAAATGGAAATACATATTTGTTTTAATGACATATATTGCGCGCAACGGAAGCGGAATTAACAACTGCTAATTGGTCACGTGACAACGACGACTCCGTCGACTTGATGAGTGCACCTTTTGTTTCGACACTTCTCAAATATTCAGATTAATTGTATTACATTACAAACAAGAATAAACTTAAAATAAAATAATAAAAAAGGGCATAAATAGTTTTACCTTTGTAAAGTTTGCATTGGTTGTTGTTCTTGCATCATTAAATAACTTTACACATTCTTAAAGGAATTTATTATACATATTTTAATATTACTAGAAGGAATGTTGCTCTTTAAGTATGCTGTCTCTGATTTTAGCTTGAAAATCCATTCAATATAACAATTCATTTTCATTCAACATTCGTATTTGACGTGAATGCCCGCGCGTTCTCCATCACATCTGCAATTCCTCAACATATAATTTTTTATTCATTCAATTTTTCTTTCGCGCAACATTTTTTTCTCATTCTCTTTGTTCACATTTTGATTGGTTAATAAACCAGCAACTCAGTGTAACTTCAGACGTGCCGTCAACTTTTTAACATATATATATATATATAGGACAGGATAGAATTATGCGTACTTGGAATTATTTTAGCACTGCCGCGCAAGCGCAGAAGAAACAGAATGAGAAAGATAGCCCTGATATACGCAGGCTATTTCGAATAGCTTTCCACTTATTGGTCAGTATAAAGAGTGCAAGTTCCATACTTCAGTATTATTGTTACATATTTCAGGCTCAGCGGCAATAACTAATTAAACAATTGTATATATACAACCATAAATACACTCAATTTTATTAATTAATACAAGCCACGCTTGCTTACAAAATATAGCGACAATTAACAACCAAAGGTTAAATTTCATATCGTAATTTTTTTTCATTCAACACTAGTAAATAACAAACAAAGGTGAGTGACCAGAAGGAATTTGCTGCTTCAGCTGTAATGTTATAATTGAAAATGTGTCTTATATCTTAAATATTAAATAGAATTTAAAATTAATATTAGAAAAGGATTAATAAGATTTAATAATCCAATACTCAGGTTAGACTAAAATTCTTACATTATTTAATTTTATATAAATATAAATTGCATAATATATCCAATAAATTAATATATAAATACTCTTTTCAATACTATACAATTAGGATTTTATTAGTTTTACAAATATTGCTATAAAGAACTGTAAAATAGTTGAAAAAATTAGGAATAACAATAGTGAAAACTATTTTCAAAACGTTACTTTTTTTTATGAATTGTTTGTATGGTATATAATTTCAATTAAATTTATTGAGTGAAAAAAGTAATCTAATTATTTAAAAGTTTCATATAAAATCACAACTTTTTGTATAGTATCTATAATATAACACATTTATTTTCCAGATTAATTATTAGTACAAATAACATTTACAGTCATGAAATGCCGAAGTAAAATCATTTTTCTTATTCTACTTATAAGTATTGTGGACATTACAACAAAATGCACAGCTGCATCTGCCCATATTCGTGACAAACATCGTGGCAGTGCTGAACGTACAAAAGATGGTGTTTTTAGTGCAAGGGATGGTGACCACTATGTTGATGGAGAACATCATCAAGATTTTGATCATGAAGCTATTCTTGGTAATTTTTTATTAATTAGTTCAAGAAAAAATTGCAATTTATATTATTACTTAAGAAGCAATTCTTCAGATATTTCTTAAAATGGAATTAATTAGTGACATATTTTACTATTTATTAATGTTATTGGAATTACAGGTAGCATAAAAGAAGCAGAGGAATTTGACAAACTGTCATCCTCAGAATCTAAAAGAAGATTAGGAATCTTGCTTTTAAAAATGGACCTCAATAATGACAAATTTATTGAAAGAAATGAATTAATAGCTTGGATTCTAAGATCATTTCAGTATGCATATGTATATTAACATGTTTGATTAATATGTTAAACAACACATAATTATGTTTTCGTCATACATGAACGTAAAACGCCATTTTACTCCCTAGGGAGTTTTCGAAAAATGGCATTTTCCGTTCATTCATGACAAAAAATATCGTTTGCACCATGGGAGATGATGAGAAATCCCTATCCCTCACAATTACAAACCTCGCCTGCGGCTCGACTTGTAAACTTTGCTCGGGAAACGGGATTTATCATTTCATCTCCCTTGGTGCAAAATATACTATTAATTAATACACATATAAATCAATGTGTATAGAATAATTTTTGTTTAATTAATATAATCTTTTATTATTTTTTTTATTAATATAGTAAATTTTTACCTCACGTCACATTTGTTTACAATTGACTTTCACACATTTGCTCCTTTGTCTTCCACATATTTGCTGAAATCAGACCAATGAGAGAAAAACACAAAACCAGCAAAATCTGAATAAAAATGAAATCGCATATTGCAGTTGGACAGTGATCTTCTGTACCATAAAAGTAAATATGTGGAAGTTTCCAGTCCCAAGAAAATCAAATGTCTTAAAGTTCAGTGTATACAGATTCTTTTAATTATCTACTATTATAGTAACATTTCAATTTATACCATCTGTTGTAATAATAATAACAACATTAAGTTTCATGTTTCATTTATCAACAGTATGTTGTCTGAAGAAGAATCTCAAGATCGTCTTGAAGATGCTGACTCTGATGAAGATGGGAGAGTAACATGGAATGAAATATTACAAGATATGTATGGTTCTGATCCAGAGGATCTTGAATTAGATGAAAAACTTTTAAGTGATGACAAGGAACTTTTTGAAGCTGCAGATACTAACAATGATGGTTATTTAGATAAAGAAGAATTCAAAGCTTATACTCATCCAGAAGAAACACCAAAGATGTTTCCAATACTTTTAAAACAAGCTTTAAATGAAAAAGATACTGATAAAGATGGATATATTAGTTTTCAGGTATAAAAAAGTATAATTTGTATATCTTAAATAACATAACACACATACACATATATATTCTCTGAGTTCAGAGCTTTAGAATTTAATGATAGTTAAAGAATTAATGTTAATTCTATTTAATTTAAAAGTGATAATTGTGTAAATTCATTACATATTAAATAAAATAAAATTATTTTATTTTATAATATTATATATTAAATAATAAAAGTATAATGTGTATATAAATTATATTATATAATATATACCAATTATTTTTAATTAAATCAAACATGTAAATGTTCATAACTATAAAACAATTTTCGTTTAGTATAAAATACGAAAATATTTATGTATACTTTTCTAGAATCTAAATATAATTTTTTAAATATTCATTTCTTTTTTAATTACAGGAATTTTTGGGGAATAGAGCAAAAAATGAGGATAAAGTGTGGCTAATTGTTGAAAAAGACAAATTTGATCATGAATATGACAAGAACAGAGATGGCTTATTAGATAATGCTGAAATAATGTCGTGGATGGTTCCCAGCAATGAGTAAGTTTCTAAATAAGCAATCTTAATAATTTATTAACTAGTTTTTTATGTGATAAAATAATTATTATGTATTTAATAGCGAGATCGCTTCAAATGAAGTGGATCATTTGTTTGCTGCTTCAGATGACGATCATGATAATCGTCTGTCATTTGACGAGATTCTGGAACACCACAATGTGTTTGTTGGGAGTGAAGCGACAGATTATGGTGATCACTTAAAAGACATAGAACGTTTCCAAGATGAACTTTAAAAATCACCTTCATCTTCCTTTAGATTGCAAAGATATTTTTCATACAACATAGTCGGAGTGAAGATTGTGTCTTCAAATGTGCCATGACTAAATGACTACAAAACTAGTGTCACAATATGAACTGTGATTTCATGTAATCAACATGATTTATGTGTTGAACTCTATAGCATTTAGATTTTTTTATTGATATGAAGTTCTTTTAAACACAGTGTTATTTATTTTATTTATTATAAATGTTTTCCTGTTGCACACCTTTTCTATACTCATGCTTGCAAATCATGTTTTATGTACAATTTTTTATGTACCATGATATTTTTAAATAACAAAGTATGATAACATTCCCTACAGTAGGGAATATAATTAAAACAATATTGAACATTGTTTAGGTAATTATTTTAGCACTTAAATAATATTGTTTTTCTGTAATGATTATTTCAACATAAATATATTATTGACAAATTTCTTTTATTAAAAAAAGTAGTATGATATATAAGTATTAACTATGTTTTTTGTATTTTTATTTCATGCAATTTTTACAATTGATTAAGAAAGAAATATAAAAAAACTTAATTTTAGTAGAGAAAATGTGTGGAAATGGAATAATGATGTATTTTATATTTGCATGCAGTCTGTAATTGTAGCCAATAATTACCAAGAATAAACATGAAGTCGTACAAATAAAATTACTGTTTTCTTTATCCAAAAAATCATCATATATAATTTCAAACACGCATTTTTATAAGTTTGAACTGAACGTCATTAGTGTATACTAGATACGGTAACCAGAGTTCAATGTAAGCTTCGGCCCATATTTTTCAGTTTATAATCAACTCTAGTTACATTACCCAGAACATAAGCAATGTCATTTAGTTCAAATTTATCATCAAAATGTTGCTTTTGTTTTATTATTAAATTAAAAATCAATTGTAATTAAAAAAAACAGCTAAAAACCATTCAAGAGTTATGATAGTCAGGTTCGATTTTACGCTATAATAAATGCTACACATAATTTAGAAAACTGTTTTTATTTTAAACGCATTTACTTACAATAATACAAAATAATCGCATACAATAATATTAATATTAGCAATAATTAATAGTAATTGTACAAAAATAATAGACGAGTGAAACTATACTTTCAAAAAACATTCCTTTACTCATCAAAATTTACGCGATAATTTACCACGAGGTAATTAACAGATTGTACAATAGATTTCGCACGCATTGAAGAATTATTTTATACATTTCCTGTTTTCTTAAAGAAATATTTTCTTTATAATTTGAAGTTTACTTAGAAGACGATTGATTTTGTATATTAAATAACAAGTAAACAGGAAAAATATAAAACCATGCAATTATATTTATTGTCTGACAGACCAAAAGTATTAAAAATATAAAAAAATAATATTTTTAACTGTTAATAGAATGAAGTTCATATTTCAAAAATACAAGCAGAAATATTTTTGTGAATTTTCATTACGATATTAATACTCATCAATAAAATAAAATTATAAGTAAATTTATACCAAATCAGTACGCACATACACTGAAAAAAATGAACATTAACAATTACTCTTCTAGAACCTTATTATAAAGCTATATTTACAGTATAGAAAGATTCCCATGCCAACACAGTAACATTTTTTTCTGTTTTGTAAACATAGCTTTATATTAAGGTTCTAGCACAGTAATTTTTAATTGTTTGTTTTCAATGTACAAATATACATAAAAAGATTGTAATGATTCAAATTAATTTAAAATATTCAATATTAATTTTATAAAATATTTTGGAGTTGAAATTGTTTTGTAACAAAGCCAACAGAATAATAATTATTAATAATATATTACAATAAGAATGCATAAAATACCAAAGTCACTTCAATCAGTCGATCTTACATAACTTACTGATTAACAAAATACCGAAAATGAAATAAATCGTAGTTGTTTGCGCGCGCACGTATGCGTATCTATGCGTTGCATCGATTGTACTCAATTATCTTTGACCTGCTAATGATTGGCCTTTATTGTATTTATGAATTTGTAGTCAAAAATAAAAAAGTACTGTCGAGCAATTTTGATGGCTGAAAAATGTTTTTCTATTTTACTTTCATAAAAGAAAACGTTGACAATTACACTAAGCGATCCATATTAATTCGACTATAAATTGACCAACAAAAGTAAAGTAAGTGAATACAGTTGCAACAATATTTAAAAGATAAGAAAAGAAAATTCAGAACTGCAACAGTTCGACTCGTAAAAAATCGCTATGTGACAATATAGAAAAAAAAGAAAGAAAGAAAAAGAAATAGGATGATTAGGTGCTTATTTTACATGAAAGATTGCTCGCATCACTTTAAACTTAAAATTATGTATACATTATATATATATATATCACAATAAATACGACGTCCAATCACGACGCCATCTTCCTTGTTTCAAATGATTTTGTTACAACAGTTACAATTCTGAACATATTTTATATTTGTTCAAGGCACTTGACATTATAGTATTTAAAATTTGGTAGTGCTACTGCTACGTTTTACACTTTTACCAAGACTTCGCGAATTAATTCGCATCGCTGTTGGTCTCAATTTATAGCCACTGTCTGCATTAATGGGATTCTCGATTGCTGACAATTCGGGCATAGCTGTTTTGAACTCCGCTTTGTACTCCTGTAATTGTCTTGAGAGTATTTCGTTCTTAAGTCTTTCGGCGTTCAATTCGCGTCTTAGTTCAGCCTTAGTCTTATTGCCGAAAGGACAAAGTGCCCTATGTTGTATTAAACAAGCCGCAGATGGCCGCATTTCAGGATTCGGATGAATCATTGACTAAAATAATTAAGAATTAATTTGTTACGTATTTAAAATGTTAATGATATTTCAAAATATAAGAAGATAAACATAATATGATAAATCTCATGTTTAATATATTGATTAACTTACTCAATAAATTACATCATTTATCTTGTTGTGTTAATCAATGATATAAATCATAAAGTAATATAAATGGCATAATATAAAACAAAAAGCAATTAATTAGAATTGAATATTATTTAACAAATTATAAAAAATTACCTTAATTAACTCATTAAGATCCCTGCTATACTTCGATAAATCTTCTAAATGACCATCTCGAATCTGATGCCACAAAGGGCCATTTTTTGGCAATGGTCCACCACCTCCAGCTTCATATACAGTGAGACCGAGAGAAAATATGTCAGCCTTTGTTAAATGCGTATAATCTTGGTCAAGGATTTCTCTAGGTAAGTATCGACAATCACCCTCCTCTACCTGGTGATTGTTAATTGATGTTACATGTCCCAGGTCACCAATTTTGTATGTGATTTCTTCCTCTACTGTATCTTCCTCATCAAACCCATCATCTGCTGAATCATAATTTACTGCGAGTAATCTCTTTTCTTTAGTTATAAAAATATTTCCAGGTTTGATATCCATATGTGCAAGTTGCATACTATGAATATATCTGAAATATAATAAATATTTAAAATTAACAAAAATATATTTATATAATATTTATCCGTATGTATATATTTATTGTATATATTTATTTGTGCAACTTTTTACGATTTGTAATTTTGTAAAAAGAAAAGAAAAGGAAAGAATTAAATTAACTAATGAAATTAACAAATAAATGCCAAGTACGTTAATAATTGAAAACACACTATATTATATTGAATAAGATGCAAAATATAAAAAATTTTAAGCGTTAAAATCTATCATTCAGTTATTAGGATATTTATTTAATATAAAAAAAGAAATAATTAAATTTTGATATAATGATTTAATAAGAACCACAAACAAGCATTTCCCATGACTGACAAATCATTCAACTTATGTGTGCCATATGGATGCTTGCTTAAGTTGACTGTACATTTAAGGGACAAAACAGCGCACACCTGGACTGACAAGCAATAAAAAGAGGAGTGCATTGTGGTTGAGGGTGTATTGGGTGGACCAACAGATGATTTTTAAACACGTGGACAAATGTGTTAGATTTTTCGTACATAAACTTGTAGCATATTGTCTTCAGATATAATTTTACAACCCGCCAATAACTTATACAATAAGTATAATTTCTACATTTTATATTTTAAGAAATGTACTATTTCAATATAACTTATATACACATTTTTTATTTTTACCTGAAAAACTACAAGTTATATAATATCATGGAGAAATAACTCTTCATATATATACTTTAACTTTGTTTGAAAATCTTTTGCTTTTTCCATAATCTAACACTGATATAAAATGTTAGTTTTTAATAAGTGTAAATAACAGAAGTTTGGAAATAGATCTGTACCCAACAAATAGCTTTCTGACAAGAGTTACAATGGCATAATCCAATAAATTTAAAAAAATTAATATTTATTCCAACAATGTTTACCTCAATCCCTCAGCAACATGTAATGTAAGTTGTCTTAATTCAGCCTCTGAGAAATGCCTGCCTTCCGTCTGTAATTTGGATATCGCATCAGCCAGGCTCCCACCATTGCAGTACTCATTTTGAATAATCATATGGTTATCTTCAGCCCATGCAGAATAATATCTGACAACGTGCTGATGCTTGCCTAGAACTGCGTGCGCATATACCTCATTCAAAGCATTTTTCTCATTAACGCTACCTGCTACAGGCTTTATACTCTTTTTGATCGCATATGTACAACCGTCTAATCGATTGATACATTTGTACACCGAACCGAACTCGCCGACTCCTATTAGGCCAAGCTCGTGGAACTCCTGATGATAACGTGGAATATTTGATTCTTGTAACGCTACTCGTTTGGTCGGTTGTTCCATTTCTGGATCTGATTCTTCATCTGATTCAACAGAATTGCATTTTGTCATCCACAAGTCCGTCGACCTTTGAAATTAAATGAAGAAATTAAACATGTTATATTTCTCTGAAAAAAGTAAAAAAGAATGATGAACTTTATGTGTTGTTTTACATTGTGAACTGAACATTTATTAAAAAAAAAAGTTAATAAAAATGTACTTTATATAACAAAATATATATAATAACACAACAATATTTCCTCGTTTTAATTATGCTTAAGTAAGATTGACGTGTATTTAGTATTATAATTATCAGTTTTAATGTTTTTTGATTTTTATCAAGAAACAGTACTGCTTTAATAAGTTTTTCTGAGTACATTTATAGTAACATGATTTTTTAACTTCAATAAAGAATTTCAATAATTTTTGAAGTTAAAAAACAACAAAACTTACACATGAATACTTGAGAACTGTATTTTGCTTCATTAAATTAAATAAATTTCTTTGATTAATTCAATAAGTATATTTATTTACAAACGATAGTATTTTATTTATAAAAAGAGTCCATCTTTCCATTTTTGTATAGATTTTCATTCAAACAAGAGTTCACTTGACTTTATCATTTTTCATTAGCTTATTTACTGCTAATTTTCAATGTACTTAAACGTACATTTATCCATTGTGTTTGACAAATGTAGTATACAAGATAATGATCTGGAATCTCTATTATATATAATTTTTGTTTAGCATAACATACTTCTTTATTAATATATATGTATAAGTTTATATTATTTTACAAATTTCTTGGATCATCTGGAAAAATTCATTTTTCATTTTTTGACAATGAAATACTTCAAACTAATGCTTTTGAATCTTCTCACTACAAAACTGAATTTAACGGCTAAATATTAGACAAAAAATTTTCTAAATTTCACAAAGTAAAATGCTCATTTTCCAACCACCAAAGTTCAGAATGGAATATGGAATTAAAATGTGCATACTCATTCAGGCTTCGTTTGGATCTAGTTCGTTTTCTAGCCAGTAACATTTCATTTGGTGTGAATGGATTGACGTTAGCAGACGGTTTGTCCAATTTATTTTGGTAGCTGACGGCGAAAGCACGAGGTTTGTCTGAGTTAAATAGCCTGCTGCCGCATTTGTTGGGTAGGGGAGTGTGCATGGCACTTTTTTCTATAAGCGTTTTAGGAGTGGCAGGTGAATCAAACAGACGCAACGCCCGAACACGCTTGTAAGGTGGGCTGCAAGACATGATTTTTGTCTGTGAGAGCACCTCCTCCATCTCCTTCTGGTTCCCTGTATCATCTGTAACATAAGTGTACAATTTTCCGTTATTTTTAATATTAGGAAATATCCCTATAATCCATAACAGATACTTTTTAAGTTGGATATTTAAATTTGGATTTTAAATACAGGTTCCTTGTATTTATATAAATTTAAACATGTTAAATATTCACATTTATAAAATATGAGCCAAAATAATGTATATTTGAAGGACCGCACTTTTATAAAAGCAGTATATATTTTCTGTTCATATGTTTATTAGTTTTATACTTTATTAGAATGCATGTTGGGATTTCTGCCCAACTTTTTTAATGATAATTTAAAAAAAAAAAGATTATTTAATGATAAATAATTTATTTCCAAAACACAGAATAACACTTCAGTATATTTTTTAAGTTTATATAAAACAGATTTTGTTCTCAAACAATAAATCGCATTTTACACAAATTGAACAAACATTTCTTCTTCAAAATAAAAATTGATAAAAGAAAATGGAATAAGGAAATTAATATTGTCCTTAAACAATATTACTCCTAATATGAATATCAGGCTATTAAAGTATTATACACATTATACAAAAGAGAAAAAAAAGAGGAAGAACAGGAAGAAGAAGAGGGAGTGAGAGAGCGAGAGCGAGACAAAGAGAGCGCGCAAGAGAGGTAGCGAGGAAGGGAGGGAGAAACAAAATTTAATCAGAATGCTTCATGACTTCTCATTACAGTTAGATGATAAAACAGGACTAATATAATGACAGTTAGAATGAGAAACCCTGTATGGACAGTCAGGTCAGGGATTTTCGATGCATCTTACGAAAGGATCTTTGTTGTTTGAGAGAAGTTTCTTCTTTGAATCCGCACAGCTGGCACACCAAAGTGAATGCCGGGCATAAAATTTCTCTTCAGCCTGCACGGACGCGAGAAAAAAATACAAAGAATGTCAAAGCAGGAGTTTATTTAAAAAAGCGCAGGTGTAAATGCGTGGGACAAAGAAATCTATGCAAAAATTACCCAATTTTTTTAAAGCTTTATTCCACTTATCTTAATTAAAAAACAATTACTTCTATTAATAAATGATAAAAAACGATTGATCTTTAATTTTATTATTATGATCTTTTTTTAATTATTATTATTTTTCTCTATTGCAATAAGGAACAAAAATAGTGAAACATAACTTTTAATACATTATATAATACTACTGAAGGTTATTGAAACTGGTCCTACATTTTTTTTTTTCAACTTTCGTATTTCAAATATTAAATTATAATTAAGGTCAAGTATTATACAGACATATATGTTTTCAATTTGTTTCAATTAAAATCTAAATCTGAATGTCTTGTACATGCAAAGAAATAAAATATTTAATTATTATTTAATATTAATGAAGTTAAGAAAATATGTATTAATTTATTTGTTACAAAAAATACTTGTAACATTAATTAAATTTATTAACTGTTTTTTATTTATTTTTTTAATAATAATGCAGGTTACCAGTTTTATAATATAATATAAATAATTTTATCTAATTTATTGTAAGTTAATGTTAAATGGACTGAAAAAACATATTCATAAGAACATTTTTAATTTCAATAAAATTAATGTTTAATAAATTAGTTGTACTGTCCCAATAACCTGTATATTTACATAATTCATTTAATTTTCAAATAAACATATTGAATTTATCTAACATGTATGTCATTTATGATTTGTAGATAATTGTTTGTACTTGGTAGAGGTACATTTAAAAGTAGATAATTTGCAAGTTCTGTATAATTAGTACATCCTGACATTATTTTATATATGTTAATAAAATATAAATAGATTAATTTTTCTACAATAATTGATAATAGAAAATGTATTAATATGTATCTATTTTATTTCATATATATTTTTTTGATTTAAATGTATTTTCTAATTAATATCCTACATCATTGTACAATACATGTATTTATCATAAGTATTTTTATATGTTAATAGAGTTATTAATTATATCATTTGTTTTTAATTTTTTTAAAAAAAACTTACTTTTTAATAGTCCCTTTTATTATAATAATATAAATTATATTTATTTCCATATAAAAAGAATTAACAAATAAATTATTATTAATACCCTAATATTTTTAATACATCAAATAAACAAAAATTAATAAATATTTAGCTATATATGTTTGTCATTAAAAGATGAGTTTAAACTATAATTAATTCTTTAAGATGAAATGTACTAGTTTGTTACTAAATTAAGATTTTATATATTAAAGGTTTTTAAAATTAAAACAATGACTAAAATTTAGTGATACACAGAATTGTTAAGTCTTATTCCTTTTAAATACATTTTAATTGGTAAACACTGGTAAAAAATATATCCTAATATTTTACCAAAAAGTATTCAAAAGTAATATTTTATATTTATATGCCATTTTTAATAGTATCTTTTTAACAAAAAAAATTTATATTGTTATTAAAAAATGTTACGTTTTTTTCTACATAATATGTAATCCTAAAGTTGAAAATAAAATACTCAGATAATGAAAGTATGAAAAAAAATATTTTAATAAGATGAAAGGTACATGCATTATATCAAACATTTAGTATTATGGATAGAAAAAATGTAAACTTGTATGCACATGTAAGTTTTACACAAATTTACAATTAATTAAGGTTTGTATCAAAAATAAAAAAAATAACTGATTTACACAATATGTTTTCCAGAATTGACATTCCAACTAAAAAACATGCTTAGTTACAGTAAGAAGTTAATTAAAATTGTAATACATTTATTTTAAATTTTCACCAATAATGATTGAAATAAGAACATTCCATGACATAAATGAAACGTTGTTCCTTTTAATTAAAAAACATCAAAATTGAATTATGCTTAATAAAAAATACTTTTCTTTAATACATTAAAAAGAAAAGAAAAAGGAAACGTTAATTAAAATTTGAAATCTCAAGTATAATGTAATAGATTCAAAATAAACAAACATGACTAAGAATATGATCAAGTAGAATAATTATATAAAATTTTACAAAAGTGACCAGTAATATTACACACGACAAAAAGACAAAAGAAAAATAACATGATTTTTCTAGAAAAAAATATCTCATAGTAATTAAGCGAACCATAAAATTCATAGCCATTATTCGGCATTCGGACTATTAAATGGGAAAACAGCCTAACCTCAAAACATTAATACGATTGCTTTGTTTTGACTAAAAAGTGACACAAAGAAACTGGAAAAAACAACGGAAAGATAAGAAATAATAACAATGATGTAGTATGAAGAAAGAATGGATAAAAAAATTAACCTGTGATAATAATATTGGGCTTGTCGTTCAAGCTGTTCAGGTTAGAATCGCTGTCATTGTCGTCCATTGAAAAGGAGAGCTTCCTCGGTTGAACGCGAGGGCAACTTTCAAAATCTTCGAAAGAGTCGAGTCCGTCATCGATGTCGTATCCTGAGCTGTTCATCAAGTTATATTCGTCGCCTTCGATGCTACACGTATCAAAAGGTAGTTTGCGGTGGTCAATTTCCATGGAGTTAATTGTGTACCATTGATTTGTCGTCGATGTTTCAAAACGTTCGTCCCAAAACACTAAGAATTTGTAATGGTTTAAAATTCGTTGAAATCACAAATCAAAAGCACGCAACACTTGTTCCTTGATGGTTTGTTCCTGTATTAAATACACCAAAGCCAACATGCAGCAACGTAACGTGGTTCTATGACTTCTCGTCTTTTCCGTAAATTCTTCCAAATTCTTCAATCAAACTGCGCTGCCTAGAAATCCATCATGGTGCCGAACCAATCATAACGCGTCTTACATCGAGTTTGAAGCCGAGCTCGTTATTGGTCGGATGCGTAATGTTGCCACATTTATTTCTCACTCGCATCAAACGGTTTTCGAGACAACTTCTCAATGAACTTTTAAAGTTAAAGTAGCATTCATAGATCATCTTACCGCACGAGAAACGAAATCGCGAAATCAAAGACGAGTATGCACCATTTTCATGAAGAATAGATACGTTGTATCCATCGCATCGGTTAGATGGCGACACTTGTACAGTCAATGATCGTCGACTCTTCCTCTTCACATCCCTACGTGGTATTTCAACGCACCCGTGGCTAATTTGAAATAAAAGACCAAGTTCAATTGTCGGACAAAAAATGAGTCGAGCATTCACCAATGCTGTGTTATTTTAAAACACTCCGAGTACGATGAAGACGAACGAATAGTTGTCGACGCCAAGGCAAGCAGAGAAATATAAATAAATATATAGTAAGCTATAATATTTAACAAGAAAATACTCACCCTAATTGCAGATACTAATATCACAATACTAACATAAAAACTGTTTGCCATATCCTATTGAAAATATCGGTATATTCATTTTGCGAGCACAATTATTTTCTAGATGAATATATATAAGGTTTCTTATATCTTTTCAGTTTCACATTTGATTCTTTTAAATAGATTCTCAGCTATTTTCCACAAATCATTTTTACAAAGGATTATATTTATATAATAAGTTTCAAGTATAATCTATAATTGTAAGCAAAATTGTTTTAAAAGTGACTTCATTTATATATATATTAAGGCAATGTTCAGAATCATTTAGAAAAAATATGAAAAGTTCAATGAAAAATTAAGATAATTAATTGACATGTTAAATACTGGATTAAATAACGCGCTGTAAAATTCATTTCGACTAATATTAACATACACTGCTGGAGGATTCTCATAAATGTGCAGTTATAAAGGCTGCATTGGTAGGTAACATAACTGTCCTTCAGCACCGGATACGATGAGCACGCGCCGCGTTTCCGCTTTTTACACGAACGGAAATGACCTTTGTTCAGTTATAAAAAGTTGTCACGATTGAAGCGTCGATTAAATGTAATATACTTTTACATTAGACAGACTTCAAATTAATACATTTAAATGTCATAGCTAATCCTCGACATTTTAACTCATTTTCGTGCGCACACAATCACTTTACAAAACCTGCACTGCTCTTGGCTTGTACTTCTCAAATACACTGTATCGTCGCGGGTAAAGTAAATAAAGCGATATATTTCATTGATATAGAAGTAATAAATCTTATCTAACACAATTAAAATAATAAATTTAACAAGTTACATTGATCGCAGTGACAATATAACATATATACACTGAGAAAAGGTGTAAAAGAGTCTTAAAATTTGACATGATCTGTCTTCACTCTAGTGTATGATTAAACTATATTAAATTATTTATTTGAATGATTTTTACATGGTATTTTAAAAATATTATTCAGCGATATTCTAAAAGTAATCAGGTGTCAGCTTTCTAAGAATAATTGTCAACAAATTGGTACGTTTTGCAAACTTAAGATAGTAATTTCTCAAAAATTTGCAAATATATAACCAGTTTGCTAATAATGTCAGTAATTTTTAATAATCTTTTCTCTCCGTGGATATTTCATTTGACCCTTGACAGAAGAACCCAATCATTTTACGGTGCGGTACGATATGGTAATTCAATTGGAATTTCATTGGGTGTATTTAGGGTAGCCGTAGTCCTTTTTTATTTGTATCGCAAAAAAATACGCTCGATTCTATATCGCATTACCGGGCCGCGGCTGTCGCAATAATAAATAATTTGTTATTGCTGTTTGGCGCGGCAGTTGGAGATTGCAACGAGTGTGATTGCCGCGTACAAGTTTCACCCCTGGGGCAAACTTTACACTCGTTGCAATCACTGACCCACCACACGCGTGGTGCAATGTTACGATACAGAGAATAGAAGTCTATTAAAAATTTAAATTAATACGTTAAAGTGCATTGAATATAGGTAAGGCGCGGGAAGTTTGAATTGCGAACATTTCCCTGAGAATTTTTCATTAAATATTACGACAAAAGTATAGACCGAAGAGTTTAAAAAAGAAGCATGTCCAATGACCGCAAGGTGAGATTAATTTATTAAATATGAACGGATGATTAATTCGAACCGAATCTTTATAACAGACTCTTTAAAGATTGCATAATAAAAAAGATTGCTATCTTTATAGCGGAATACGTTAGTGGATCGTGACTTTGTTTGCGTTTATTGAAATTTTACGATGCGAATTAATAAACAAAAAAAAGTCTGAGTAGGCTTCATTCCCTTGAATGCATTTAATGATATTGCGCGAAAAATATTGATATTGATAATAAGTAATTTGTGGTGAGATTAATGTTGAAAAAGCGGGAAAAGCGAGTGAAAAGGGAAGAAGGACGGGACGCGTGAAATTGAGACTTGGCGGTGGACAGTGGAAGGCATTGGAGGAGCGTGTCAATGCCAACTCCTGCCTACGCGTCGCGAGCGTTGACATGTGGGAGGTAGAGCGCATGATGTGTAAGGCAAAGGCGCGCACGTGCGAATCAACTGGTGGAAACGACCGTCTACTATCAAGAGATGCCAACTTTTTCCCCACCTCAATAGGATTGGTCGACTATGAACATTATTGCTCGAAGCAGAGATTGGAAAGGAAAGGAAAGGAAGAGGTGTGCAAGAACCGCGTACATGATTACGTTTAGTCCGGTGTATCTAAGCGCTGCTACCGACTTTCCTGCAAAAGCGCCGCTCAGTTCTTGTCACGGTACGAGACGTCCAACGTCTCGATCGTCCCTGCGATAGTCGTGTGATCAGTTACTGTCGCGGTAATTGATGGCCTACGGTGCTAATCGTATTCAATTGTGACTAAACCTTCAACGCTTCTGCCCGTTTATACATTTACAATCTAATTTTCATCTCAGCTAACTTTCCTCGACCACTTTGTTTATTACATTTCAATTTATAATTTATTAAGATAATATTTATTCTTGCTATTATATCTTTTCATGGATTAAGTTTTCAACTTGTGAAATGCTTCATTGGAATTGTGCGAATTATTTTGAACAATATTTTCTTACATTTCAATAATGTTTAATATATTATTGACAATTGTATTGATGTAACAAAACTATAATAATAATAATAATATGAAGGCCAAAATTAATTGCTTCGTACGTGTCCAATATTTATCTATAGTTTTTGTCCTATACGCTTTAATTAAATTTTGAACAATGGATAACGTTTTCTTCTTCAACTAATTAAAAATATTATATATATATATATATATATTTTTTTTTTTAATTACATCATTCTTGTATAATGGTACTTGTTATGTGAGAAATTTATACAGAAGCATGCATGCATGGAATACGCGTATTTCCGCAAAGTGAAAACCGCTCGCCTGTATTCTCTTAAGTGTAGGTTGTTTATAGTTAACGGATACTTCGTGGATATCCAAAACTATCATCATCTTGAAAACACGTGTCGCGGGGACGCCAGCATTAATAAAAAGTCTAGTTCAGCTGAGCGTGAGTATATTTTCCCTTGAGAATGTAGAACGTATTTTAAAAAAATGATTAAATTATAGAAATTTGCATTCCAATTTTTTGCACATGAAATTCGTTTAATTTTGCAGCAAAGTCAACTATTATATATGTGTACATCATTTGTCATATATACATATATATACTGAAAAAAAACCATTAAGAATTACTGCGCTGGGACCTTAAAGTGCAATCGTTTATATAATATACGAAAAATTACCATGTTTTCAAATACTTTCATGTGTTTGACCATAATTTTTACTGAGCTGGCGTAGTAATTTTTCCTATATTGCAAAAATATAAGACTATATAGTACAAAATATAGGACTTTAAGGTTCCAGCACAGTAATTCTTAATGATTTTTTTTCAATGTATATAAAGTTGGTAACAGAATGCATTTGTTATTAAATGTTCCAGCAACATTTCGTGGATCTTTCGTTTAACAAATTTTGTTAAACGTTGCACATTAAAGATTGCGCAAGTTGTAATAAACAGACGCGATAAATGTTTAGCTAAAGGAGTACTACTTTGACATAAATGGTAATGGAGAACTGCGCGGGGATTTGAGCATTCTCCAGTGACGAAGCTTCAAAATAACAATATTAACCGACACGCAAGCTTCGCGCGAGTGTACATTCGTTCGTTGAAACGTTAAACAATTTTTGCCGTGCACCCATCAAGTTCATTGTTTACAAGTGTTGTCATTGTCTGCCATATTTTATGGCTAATCTTTGCAGATATACAATGCGCCTTAATGTTTCTGCATTATTGGCATTAACATTGCAGATTTAATAACTGCCGATTGTTCCCGCGAATACACACCTAAATTAACGACCGAGTTTATCTGTATATTGTTGTCACCTATTGGTACCATTCAGGTAACTGTTATATAAATACATCTCCAACATTTATGACTCGTAATAATCGCCATGTTAATGACGTATTTTTCTTTTTCTTTTTTTTCGGTAATTTAAAGGTTATTCTTCCCGAAAATTCCTTCTGTTCAATGTCAAAGTATTTCTCTTGCAGTTAACGACAATTTTACTCCTAATTGTGAATTTCAATGTCTCTCACCGTAAATTTGTAATAAAATGTTGAATGAATGAGACATGATAAGTGTTGTCAAGATACATTTAATACCTCAAGAATAAACTGGAAATATTTCTGGAGACGGACATTGGGAATATTCCCTTGGTACATATAAAATATTTCTAGAATGTACCAAAAATATTCCTTGCTGTCAGAGGAAATTATCGTGTGGGAAGTGAGAAATAAATGTTGTCAAGTTCTCTCCTTTTCTTAAAAAAAAAAAAACTATTTATTTCCTCAGTAAGTAATGTACTATTTTGTTAGACGTTTGCTGCTGGTTGTAGTAAAAGAAGCGTCGATGCATTTGCTTGTAATAAACTGAAAATCGCACGTTTGGCATAACATTTTGATCATTGGCAGACACAAATCATTCGTAACATAATGAAATTGTCATCATTGAGTGAGCAAGGAAATTGGAAGGACGATAGTAAACAGACTGACAAAGTAGGAACGGTGTTAACAAATCACACCTACTTAACGATGGTGCATGTTGCAAGATGCCCGGCCCGGTCACTGCCTACATATCAACACCCACTTCACTCTTCCTTCGCGAATGCCACTGCGAAGCACGTTGTTTCGAGCGCGTAAATTACGCGCTTACTGTTATTCTAAACTCTGCGCGTACGTGCGACCTCCTGCTAATCAAGCGGCCACCTCAACCGACTACACTTTTTTTCTCTCGAAACATTCTCTCGTACCTCGGCCAATCATTGTATATTAAAATACTCGTCTATTGTTTATGAAAAAGCAACATTTTCAACGTCAAATTTTTAATCAAATGTTCATTAAATACTATGAAAATCTGTCTGGTACGAAATATGATTGTTCTCGAAATCATCAGCGTTAATGTACGTTACAATTTTAAGCTGATAATAAAGGCAACCTTGCGGAGTTATCTACGTTTCAATAAAGGCGATACTTTATTTACTTTATTTAGCGCAAACGTAACGCGCAATTCCTAATTTTTGAAATTTTACACAGAAAGGTATTTTGTTTAAATTGTTTAGTTATACGATGCGATACTAATGAAAATGTTGAGATTAAATTAATACTTAAAATGTTTACAAATGCGCGCAACCTTTTCGACATGAATACCAATTATATTGTCCATAAAATTTACATTAGTCAAAGTCGTATGACTAATCTATTGAAAAATATTCTCACACATACTTTGTTACTGTTATTTCGTGACTTTCTGTCAAGACGCATAATAGTGTACTGCCTCCAAATAATTATTCCGTTAAATAATTTAGTGAATCATATATTAAAATATCGACAGAAGATATCAAATGTAGAATCGCTTCATTTTAAAATTAGTATTATTTGATATTTAACAATGTTATTACATTGATATTTAAATTAAATGTTATCAAAAGTTTTTTTTATAGAAGTTCCAGTCGAATTTGTCATTGAAACCAATCCGTAAATGAGAACGAGCAATTAAAGCGACGATAAAAATACAAAATTCAATCCTACTAAATTATACAATTACCAAACAGATTTTCAGTAATTAAGACCAACACTTTAGTGCCACTCGAATGATCATAAAAACATAATTACTCGTTACGTTGATGATCAACAAGGAATCATTATCATGAAATTCAATCCTCGTTCAAACGAGAATAATGCTTTTGCAATGACAAATTGCTTCGAGTCCAATTTGCGAAGTGGCACGCCTATAAACAGACAGGAGGGGGGGGGGGGATTTATTATCAGACATTGATGTATGATATTTCTCAAAAGCAACTGTAGTTACTGTAAAAGGCATCCTTCAGTTTTCTTGCGATGTTCCAATCAGATAACGCTCGTATGAACATTACCCCGATAAATATCTCCTTCTTTGCACATAATCCAGCTTGTGAAAAATATTTGAGTACAAAGCAATGTCCTGTTATACTAATTTAACCTTTTTACCTCGGAGCTGAGGTTAAATTCATTCTGTGTTCTTACAGGTGCGGAGCACAATGTCTCGGGATTCCGCAATGCCGCTGTGAAACTGTGCAACCGCGCCTGAGAAGGTCAAAATAACAAGATATTGCGGCGAGGTAACGATTTGATCATACATTAGCATGGTCTACCGGGGCAATTTGCAGACCGATGATCCCAGCGATGCGCCAAAATTGGTGCGAATGTCGCCCCTTCGGTCCAGCCGGCACCAGATCGCCGCGGAAGGTCCGAACCATCGTTACTGCGACGAAGCAACGACCTTGCCCCAGCGAAATATTTATATCCATACGATCGACGAGGAACGAGCGAAGCTCATCGAGCAACGAAGGTTGGGCAGACAAAGGGACATCGAGTCGGTGGGGGAAGTGATTCTGAGGACCACCGGTCTCAAAGTGGGGACACCGAAATTGCGGAACATAAGCGAGATCAGGGAATCCGTGAGGGTGGATTGTCGAAGGGTCGACGTTCCGGCGGCGAGGAGGTCGAGGCCCACCACGGTGGCACCGGAGAAGGAAAATAAGGGCCGAGTTTCGAGTTCGATGCTGGCTAACCTGGAGGACCTCGAGAAGCTGAGAACTTCTCCGATTGTGGTGAAACACAGTGGGAAAGAAGAAGCAAGTAAGGTCAGTCGCGTCAACAGTTCGGACGTGTCCAAGGCTCACTCGGATATGATGAAGATTCATCAGATATTCCAGCTGAACGAGGATGAGAAGAGGAAGAGGATTATTGACGCGCGAAATGCCGCGTCGGCGGTCAAGCCGAGGAAGAGCGGAGCCTTGGAGATGATCGAGGAGAAGAGTGAGATTTCCAGGACGAAATTTTTGGCGCAAAAATTGCTGGAAGCCTCGAAGAGTCAGCGCGACGTTATAAGGAATAGGTGCGTCAATGGTGGTAAGGTCGCGAGTCAAACTGGCGAGGACTCGCCACCGAAAAGGCCAACGAAACAGGCCAACAAGAAGGTCGCGCGTACCGTTAACGAGGCCACCAAAGCTGCCAGGGTGGTGGACGGTAAGACGGGTAAAACGGGTAAGACGGAGAGAGATGGGGACGAGGATGAGAGACCTCAACCTCCGGTGAGGAGAAGACGAAATTCGAGGACGGGCCAATTGAAGAGGCCCGATACGGTAGTCGCGAGCAAACTTAATCAGCACGTCGTCGGCCGCAATCACTCCTCCAACGAGTCCTTGGAAAGGCCGGATATTTTGGAGGGATTGCTGAAAGAATCGGATCAGCAATTGGATCATTTACATCAGGATCGCAGTAGATCGCGAAATAATTGGAGAGGGTTTGTGCAGTCGATGAAGTTCTACGACTTTGAATTGAGTTCCGATGGGGAAGATAATCAAAAAAGCGGTGAGTTCTTAATGATAAATTGTTTTCTTTATTTCAACCTTAAATATTTATATTTCTGTATTTTCTATATCTATGTATACTGAGAGAAATATATGAGTATATTTTACTAAGTGTTTCCGTAAAGTTGTGATATATTATCTTTCTTTTAAATAAATACTAATATTATTTCATATATTACGAATTTTTTATTATTAATTACCAAGAT
>JABFPN010002329.1:0-22889 GCA_022817305.1 Leptoteleia sp. ZL-2020
ATTCTTATAATAAATAGAATATCTGGTTAGTGTTATCTGAAATAAGTTTTATTATAAAATGAAATTCCTTTTAATATAAAAACCTTAATCTATTGTATATTAACTGAATATTCTTATTTTTAATAGATTTTCTATTAGTTCTAATAGGAATATTTTCTTTGTACAGGTTTCTTAAAGTAAGTATATTTTTTTTCTGAGTGTAATGTAAATATTATTATATACGATTAAAATTGTCAGTTGAAAATGTTTTTCGCACTTTAAGATCTGACTTTGTTGACGTTTCAACTAAGTGCTGCGTTGCAGGTGTTAATGTATTAGTGATTTTTGGATAATTTATTTAAAGTGACTATACTTCATAGTGTTTCATGAATATATTAAATGTTATTTCAAGTTGAAAATAAAATTTTCTTGATAAAATTAGAACATACTTTAAATATAATTAAATTTATTACATTCGGTCTAAATATACTTCGTATGTAAAATTCATGTACATTTGTATTTATACAGCCTATGCTGCAACAAAGAAATGCAAATGTTCTACATAAAAATACATTTCATGATATAAACTATTCAATATTGAATGAAAAACATTTAGAAAAATTATATGTCTTGTTTGGCTGTTTTTTCTTTTGAAATAAATCTTTTTAAAAGTATCATTACATCGATGTAATATAATTATTATCCGACAATCAAATTTGAAATATTATTTTTTTAATTTACTTCTGCTATACCTTAAACTTTATATTGATTTCTATTGAACGCAACAATGTTATTGACAATTTTGTTACATTTGTCTTTTTTTTAGGATCCATCTGATTCTTTAAACAGACTTAATTAGTGCATGTAAAATATACTAGGATTTTTCGTATATATCCCAGTAATCAAGATGTAAAAGTTTGATTGGCGCATGCGAGGAAAAATTGATTTTTCAAGAATTAAAATTAAAGTTCCTGTTAAATTAAATTGTCAACGCTTCAAGTAGGATCATTGATAATATAATAGCCTTATATAATAATTTAATTAATAAAAGGACTTTAAATACTCAAAATCGAAGGATATATTTTAAGGTTGATCATGAATTATATTACACTTGCGCAGATGAAATGATACATTTAAACATTCAAGTCCACTTCTTTATAATTTTAAACATCATACTTTTCTAAATCTAAATTGTCGTTTCGATTAAATCATTGTTTGATTTTGCAGAAACGGTTAATATTAACTTCTCGAAATACGCTCTATTTAATTATTTTTACAAGGTCACTTGCAATTGCTCGTATTAATATTGTTACGTGGTATTGTATTTTCAAATAGAAAAGTGTGAATTAAAGTTATTCCTAATCCAAATTTCGTGAAAAGTGAAATTTTTGAAAATACAGAGGCAAACATAATTAATGTTAGAAAGGTGCTTGCGTCACTGAAATTAATTTCTCTGCGGGGGAAAAAAACGGATTTAACCGTTGGAACTTGTGATGCATTTAATAAAAATCTGTCGGTGCACACCTGGGCCCGTTTTTATTCTCACAGAAAAAGATTTTCACAGCAATAAATAAATTTGTACTAAACCGTCTTGGTGATAATTTACACTGGGGACGAAACTACACCTTTCACGTATAGCACGCATTTCAATAAGATTACGAACCGAATCATTTGACATCAACTTTTGTTTGCTTCACTTGTAGGCTACAAAAATAAGTTTTTTATGTTGATTAATTTAATTTATAAATTACGCTCATTAAGTAAAATAATAAGAGAAATCATTCAATTTCATACAATTATGATTCCAAACGAACATTGAGTACGCTCGGAAAATTATTTATGATGTTGACTTCAACATTGCGAAACATAAAAATTCTGTTAGCAATTAGAAATGATTGTTAATTAAGAATTACAGTTTAATGGGTTATTTGTACATTTGCTAGTTAACATTTAAAAAAGCTATTTATTAAAATCTAATATTATTTTTGCAAGGAAAATAATTTCATTAAAGATTATTATTAAAATTAGGAGCAAAACGTTATCATAACTAAAATTGTATCGATTGATAAAGACGTTAGAAATGCGTATGCTCTTCATCATTGTGACATACATGTACGTATAATATTTAAGTAATTGATTCACAGAGAAAATTTTTATAAGTCACGCGCACATTCAGATATGACATTCGTAGAAAAATTGTTCAAATAATTACCGCGCGTCAAAAGGAATGCATGCATAAGCCTGACATTTTCCCCCTTACGATAAAAAGACGGAAATTCAAATTATGATTTGCAGAATGATTTTTTCTTTTTCCTTAAAGTACAGAAAAAAATAGCATTCATGCACGGTCTGGCACCATTTCTACACAGGTAATCAATTATGTGTAATCTCGTGACATATCAAAAACTTTTGCTAGCATAATATATGATTCATACGTTAGAAGTAAGGTTCCAACTTTAGGATTACACGTATTGCTCGTGCCTTGTACAGTTTACATATTTACAGTAATAAAGTTCTTACATGAATATTACAATAAGCACTCCCTATGCACAGATGCCTTTTATCGTTCAACATGAAGAATTTAATCACAATCAAATTTCCTTGTTATATTTATCGTGCAGACTAACGTATTATTTGTATGTACGTTACTAAGCACGAAAATATTTTTATTAAAAGCAAAAATAGTAATTGCACGATAATTCAGCGACGACTGATGCTTAATAATATTATTAGCGCTATATAGTCTGAAAACAACTTCGATTTATTCATTTCGCATTACAATTTGTGTCAAATAAATTCTTTGTATTAGATAAATCAATTTCATTATTCAAATTGGATTAATTAAAATGCATTTTCGTTCACTCGACATTTATGCGGTTATTTTGTAAAATAATTTATTAATGTAGCCGCCAAATGAATTAATTAACTTAGTATCTAATTTTAATTAATTGCTATGAGCAATTAATTACAGTATCGATGATTTTTGGCGAGGCAGAAAAATGAGTTAAAATAGTGTTTATGTATTATGCATTTAACGTACATAACTTTTGAATTTAAATTGTTAAACACTCTGATCTAATTTTTAGTAAGGTCACATAAAAATATCTAAGATTATTTTTATGTGACATGATATTGCTTTACTTTTTTTAGTGTGCTTTAATTTGTATTATTTCAACATTGTTAATAATGGAAGAAAGGCTCGCATTGATCAATTCAGAATTAAATTACAGTTTGATAGTAACATTTAAATTTATATACATACAGATAGATACATATAACTATGTAAAAGCACTTTGCATATATTGACATGAATTATTACCTTACGCTGTACGAAACTGTGTTATCACTAGGTGAGTCAAAAGTTGTGCACTCAATTTCAAAGAAAGTTATGACTCATGACGATATTTGCATTTGCAGACATTATTTTTGTTTTATTTTATTTTTATAAGTCAAACAAACGAGGCCTTGATTGTAAAGCATAATTTTTATAAAGTTTTTTTCTTACAAAAAAAATGTTAAATTAAGGGCGTTGACAGGCGTTCGTATTCCGAAATTGGTCAGCGAATTTAAATCATTCTCGTCTAGTAAGGTGTTTGCCGTTGCAGTTCCCTCGTCTACAAAAAGCTTCAAAGACATCTTTCATATTCAAATCAAATGTTTTCAACTTCACGTTACATAATTTCATCCTACCTCGGCTGGTCATTGGAAAAGTGCAAAAAGTATCGAATGTTTGTCGACGAAACTTTTTGCAAATAAGAATACCAAAAATCGATTGTTACGTTAGGTCTTTAAATATAATCACATATTTGATCGGAAACTATAAAACTATAAATATAAAGTGCAGCAAACTTATATCAACAGTTATATATGGCAAACAAAAATATTGAATGTGGGTCGAGCGTGATGTTTCATTTGTCTTTTAATATTCCTCGAATTAAACATGTTTGTAATAATAGTCGATGTAATCGAGATATAGATATACACTGAGAAAAATTATATAATAAAATTTATTAATAAATATACATAAAATTATCACATGTATATAACTTATTATATTGGTTGATAAATTCTGTCATAAGTGCACACTAGTCCCACAAGTTACTATACAATTTTTCTTGGGTGTAATGTTTGAGGAGTCGCGCACAAAGTGACCGATTTTAAAACGTGAATATTCCTTGCTTCAAAGCACCGTCGGGAAATGGTAAAGTATCGATCAACGAACAAACAAATTGGTCACATTAAACAAATAAATACGGTAAATTGTGTATCTTAAAGCAGTTCGCGTTGCGGTACGTAATTGGAAACCCGAGTATCAAAGAATATCCCTTTTTCAGATCAGAAATTGGATGATGTTCAATTTCCTCCCGACATCCTGCAACGTAAAAGACAAATAATATAAAATAATAAAGAAACGTCAAGCTCTTTGTTCGGATTATTACGTTACTCCATCAGGCTCCGCGAAACATGAAATATTAAGCACTAATAAAAATTGAAGATAATTGTAGTTTAAAATTTCCTCCCAAGCATCTCATTTATTATATAAATTATATCGGGATTTTATATTTCCAATTGTCTATTGACTTTTTAAGCGTTTGTACGAACAGTTCGAACGGCGGAAGGGGGGGTGTGGGAGTAGGGGCAAGAAAAAAAGGTAATAAATACGAAACGTAAAATAAAAATAATACAGCCTCGAAAGTAATGGATCTATGAAACTCGGTTGGAAATGGAGGAAACTCGTTTTTCATCACCGGACCATGGCTGCCTTGTGATAACTCTCCTTTATACCTTTTTCCCTTATTTTCATTTGACCAAAAAATAATGAGTATCAGGTAGACTGCGCTTGTACTTTATCGTAAATAACTGTTCCATCCAAAGATAATACAAAAGACAATTTCAACGGCAGAATTTGTACCGAATTTGTTCCGTCAATATTTATTTTCAATTAAACCGTCGACAATTTCACTTTCATTTCCTTTCAACCGACATAGCGGACACTTTTGTAAGTAAAACTGCGTAAATATTACGGGCCCTTAATGTGAATAGTAAATCCGCCTTGGGTTCGCGTCGATTCATTACACAATTCGCGACAATTGAGGCGTCTCAAATTTTCCTTATCGTATCTCCCTCTCCCCCCCCACCCTTTTGGAAACTTGCGAGGTACGCTTGGGCTAATGAATGTTGAAATTAAGAAAAGCCATTGTCGCGTCGATGGCTACGGAGAATGGAATAATAATTTTGACTCGCGCGCAAACCACTGGTCCGCGCGCAATTATTCAAATGCAACGATACAACTCCGCGCTCGAGCCGCAAACAATCCGGACCTACGCGGGCGCGCATTTGCACGCCGATAACTCGATTATGAAAGGGTCTCGTTACAGCAGCCTTTTACAGAGATATTTACTTGGCGTACAAAAGAGAAATAATTTGTATCATTAAATATTTGCGCGGAAATGATAACGCCGTTCGGGGCGCAAAGATGTTCGGGTTTTGCGAGTTAGGATAGCGCGTTAACAAATTAGTGTAGGACTGGGTCTACCAAAGACACACCAGTACTACTGCCAGATGTTTTCCAAGGGGGACCTTTCCGCGTGGAATTCGGGTAAAAACTACAAATAAACCTCGTTTGATGAATGTCCTGATGTAGGAACGTAAAATGCACTGAGAAAAATGCGACAGAAAATATCACTGTTGTTAAATTTTGTTTCAATTGTATGTCGGTGTTTAAGTCAATGTTACTGTTTTTTGAAAACAAAAACATCAGTTTTAATCATTATGTCTTAGCGATTTTTCAAGTTAGAGTCAATTAGAATTTAACGATTGATAATTTTATGTCAGTTTTTCATAAAGTTTCGTTGATTTTATGACATTTTTATCTCCATATGCAGCGAACAATTTTTATCTAATTTAAGTGCCGTTATTAGTTCATTTTTGAAGTTCGGATAAAGTCTGAATAAATATCACACAATAATATTAATCCCATCATGAATTTACCACAATGTGGAAAATACGACTGAACTCAGCTGTGCACAGCTTTGCCATGTTTTTGACAGATATTTGTTTACACTAAACAGAATGTAATACTACAGTGAAAGAAAAATGATAATAGTCAAAAAATGGGTCAGATAATTTATCATAATTTAACATAAGTTTCTTATGGCCCACGTCTAAAGCCCCACAGATAAGCCGCGTGTGGTTTACGCTGTGGCACTGAAATTGTTTTCGTTCGAGTACACAACGGGAAGGCTATAAGATCCATAAAAGAACATCGCGCGGCGAGTCCAATCGGAATCTTCCATTCGCAGATGCTGCTTTTTTTTTCCCCAGGCGTTTCAACTCTTTGAAGATAGCTCGGATTAGAAAACTCCAATGGTGAGGATCAAGAAGTGGATTCGTATAACGTTGCGGTCTCTATTTTCTCGGCTTATTCTTCGACGGCCAATGTTCGGAAACCGAAAAACCTTTCGCCCGTTTCCTCAAAAACTCTTCGCGAAATCACTTCCACTCGCGCGCCAAAAAACTATATCTTCCTCCCTCGTTCTCCTGGTTGCCTCCGTAATAAAGAGCACAAAAAAGTCCACAATTTCCCTCGGATCCAATTCCCGCGTCGCGCCACGCCGCGAGCGCAATCTGTATCGTTTAGCAACATTGTAGTTTCACATTTAAAATCAGTTCGGTTTACATAAATGTAATTCCAGTTATCTGGATTGCGCCTACAGCCGCGCTTACTATAACTGTAAATTGATTACCGCAAACACAATAATGTGTATGTCAAGTGTAAACATTACAGTTGGATTAAGCAGAATAATGCGGTTCGTACAGGAACAACAAAATGCACCATTCAGTCAGATAATATCATTCCACTCCGTGTAATACGAAGTTACTTCAATGGGGAAATCGTGTGCGTGCTCGAAGATTTAAAAAGTGACTTCAAAATTTATGCTAGAGCTTTCGGTTACGCGGAGGGATTTAATAAAAATCACCAAAATTGTTTGTTAAACTGGTCATATATTTGAAAAATGGAGAAATCATTATCTTAAGTTAGCAAAATGTCGTCGGCAATTACTGGTTTAAGATTGAAAATAGTTATCGACACGATAATGTGTCAGTAGATTCACTCTGGCAATTTCCTATAGAGTATTAGTTCATCAATTTTTTCAAGTATGTGACAAATTTACTAACGTTAATAATTTTCACTGAAGAAAGTATTTTGATATCTTGCAAGTACGGCATCAAATTAATAAAAATTTTACTAAAAATTTGGAACTTTTTTCTCAGTGCATTACTTCCACGATAAATGTTTTATTTTATGTTCCTTCTCTTCTTTCACTTTTGACATTGAACAAATCCAAATGAATACATTAAGACAAAAAAAAGTAAAAGTATTTTTTCATTTGACGTACGTACACTTTTATATATATTATTTTGTATTAAAACTTTGAAAAAAAAATAATACGACTGTTTCAAGATGTTCAATACTGCGTACGTGTTGCGAATATAAAGAAGTTAATATTCGATGCTTTTATTAGATTATTTATATACCAATTATCATAAAATTATGGCCATATTAAGCCAAAAATGTGTGACTTATTCACTTCAAGTAAACTTTCTCGTTCGTTTGACCAGAATTCTAGCTGTCCTCTGCATATATTTTTCCTCGTGTAAATAAAGAAGTTAGCGAGAAAGAGAAGGAAAGGGACAGTTTCGAAACAACATTACTAAGTCTGAACGCGACACAGATATTCTTTTATCTTTACTTATTTTCGTGAAAAGAAAAATGAAATATTACAAATACGTTTATCGGCGTGCGTCTATTTAAAATAATTAAATAGAAAAAAAGTTAGTTTATATTTTACACATATAACATTCAATTGATCAAAGATGCCATTTTGTAAATTTATTTATTAAATAAAATTTATAGAAAAATGATGAAAATTTAATTTGCGCGTTAGAATTAAATTTTAGTTACAATTAACATAATTAAAATTGAACATAAAAGGCGAAGTTGAGAAGAGAAGTATTGATTTATGATGAAATGTTACAAGTATATTTCATTGGATATCGTGAGTGATGTGCATTAGAGGATTACAAAAAAAAGAAAAGAAAAAAAGAAAAAAAAAAGAAAAGATCACCAAATTGAATGTGGATTCTAATTTAAAATCGACCTTACTATCCCTCTATTCTCGTTCTCTTTCTCGACAAACAAAATTATTATAATTGACGTAAATGAAAAAGATTGCGTGTGTTGCGTAAAAATATACCAACTCACGTCGATTATCGCTTTTCGTTACGCGTGGACATCCTTTTTTTTTGGCAATTTATTGTTCTGTTTTCGTAGCATCAATCACGCCGAAGTCTGAAACGTCGCTGTGCCGGTTTAATGATCAATGACTGGCAAAATGATCCATCATCGCGGTCGTTGTACGCAATTTTGCCACTACACGCGTGTGATGTACTTTTGTACTGTTGCGAACAATCAACTTTTGCGCTCGGACCACGTCAAACAGATGTTCTTTTTTTTCTTTTTTTTATTTTTTTACTAAACAAAAGTAGTTATCGGTATAAATTTCTGGGAATAAATATCTCTGCGAAATTGTTGTCTGAGATATTAGGATTTTGCGGTATGCTTGCATATTACTTTTAATTTTAAATTCATTATGCAATTCGTTTTGCAAATTCTTGTTAAAATACATAGTATAAATTTGAGTGATAAGATCTAATTTTTTTGTCCTGAATAACATATCTGTGCAAATCTTTAAGTATCTTTAAACCAAATAAAAATAATTTTCTTTTTAAATCATACAGATAAACAGTTTGTGTAACAGTTATAATCTGCCATATTAGAAATAGGTCTACTTGGAATAACGTATAATTAAATCAATACAATCAAAGATGAAAAGTAACGAGTACTTGAAAACAATTAAAAATCACCGAATTAAAATGTATTTGTTTTGACACGATTATTCAATATCAAATCGAAAATAAGATTATTCGGATACTTATCTGCATTCTCAGAATATGAAGACAATTAATAATATATGAATAATTATTTTACGAACTATTTTGAAACTTAATAAATCATCTCGAAACTTTTATAGATATAATTTTTCTATTATTATCAATTATTTTTCACGTTTAAGAAAACTTTATAAGAAAAACCAAATGTCTTAAATGAATTTAGTCGTTTCAAGCTACGTTGAAGAAAAAAGTTTAGCTCATAATTGCGTTAAATTCATGGTAAATTTTCTCAGTGAGTAATGTCGGTGCAATTTAAATACAGAAAATTATTGTACCACGAAGCGATGCACTTCGTTCGCTGAGTAAAGTAAAATTTATCTGATTTTAATTTACAACTTTCATCATTGTTCCACATTTTCGATTGTTTTCAATGTTGTGAACGTAAGATATTTTGTGAATAAAACAAGCGAAAAGCTAGATTTAACATTTTAGAACATTATCGATTTTTGCATTATAACATTTCATGAGCTTCAATTGTCAAACATTCTACGATCCCTTTATTATATAAAGGGTGTCATTTACGTCTAAGACTTAGTTAGCAATCAGTTTTAGTTTGATAACGTTGTTACTTTGTGTTTTAGTCAAATAAGGCAATTAGTATTTAATTAATTCGCTTTATAATTCGTCTGTTTGAATACTATTGTATGATGTTTTTAACTGATTTTCACTCACTATTTGTTTGTACCCAAAAAAATGTTTAACTTCAAAAACTAGTCAAATTATTATAAAAATAGAAAAACTTCAAAGAAAACAGATTATTAAAGTAATAATGTAGATTATCAGTCGGACGATCTTAAAATTTTAAAATCTACAGATCCACTGAGTAAAAGTTAGATAAAATATTATTATTCTGCGTCAGAAGGTGAGGACAAAGTTTAATTGTCATATTGTGCTTTGAGTGTTCATTTATCAACTGCTAAATTTTCCTTATCTGATTATTTTTTTTTATAATCCTCCTCCAATTATTTACACCAGGTACGTTGGTAAGTGTGGCTCTATCCAAAAAAACTGCAACGAGTAAATCTTAATAAGACAAATATAAGTATTTATTTCCTTTCAAAGTAAGGAAATTTTAATCTCCCATACAATTATTTGCATAACTTTTGTTTTAATCAAAAATGAGGATTACTAAGTAAAAATAGAAGAACATGTAAAAATAATTTTCTCGACGTTTAAACGCGGACAAGATGAATTTTCAACTTAATACCGCGCGGTTATAAATATATACTCGCGCAGTTTTTATGGACCATTTGACGTGACATTGTTTTTATCGCGGCGTTGTGATCGTTGAGTTATCTGCGACGATCAGGTGGTTTGTACAAAGCGAGAGAGGAATACGTGATCAAAACAACGTAGCCAACGTCTATTCGTAGCCAACGCTGAAAAAGGACTGCTGTCATTGAGAAAAGGTCTCCCTTTTTCCCTCGGATGCATTCCAATTGCAACTAATTGTATCAAATTGGCATCCCAGGCTAGGCTGAGAAGCTGTCGTTCGAGCCGCTTTGGTAGGCGTCGCTCAAGTTTCAGAGAAGTGTCGACTCGTTAAAGCGATTTCCCTAATTTTCATGCACTGTTAGAGTAAGGCTATAAATTGTCCAATAAAAGCGAGCCACCTTCTCAAAAGTAACGGTTTTCGAGCAGGTGGGCTCGAGGTGCTTGGGATTCATCAAGGCCGGCCCCGTTAAATGAGATGATACGTTTTCTCGCAGCTGATAGCACCTCGCCAAAGTAAAGCGACTCGTTCACGCAATGATAGTTAAGGTCAGCAACAAAATTGCCCGCAAAGTCAGGCTTAATGAAACGAGACTGAAGAACGAAATCTTTTTTAAAGTGAACAATGTTCGTAAACATCTTTGTCATGTAAATGCAAAAACAAACATTTGGAAGGTCATAAACATGGATGCAAATGTAAAGTAAAAATAAATGTAAATAATTCTCGAGACCTCACGAAATTTATAGTTAAGTAACAATATTTATATACATATATATATTAGAATAACCACGATTTAAACTGAATATTCTTGCCCTTTCGAAAATTTACGATCTAATCTTCTTACTGGAACCGCAATACTTATCGAAAAAGTAAGGCCCCAATTGGGAAATACTTATTACTTGGATTGTGGATTGATGTGCAATATTCATTATGCAACGTCACGTTTTCACGATTATCCATAAGTGGAACCAATTAAAATTATTTAACCGGGCCCTAATCAGGACCAATTATGGTTATGAAAATGTATATACAATTTTTGATCGGGGCAAAAGTATTTTGTTGCATTACTTATAAATACATGTAAATGTACAGCCGAAACTGGACTTACACTCAGAAGGAGAGTAAAAAAGGAAGAAGAAAATGAAAAAATTAAGAAAAAGAAAAAAAATGAAAGTCCAAGATCGGTCTTATTTACGAGTTACGATCTGAGGAAGTTCTATGCTCTGAATTTCCGCTTGCGTATACTTTCATTTTTTGTCGCCGCCAGACTGTCAACGTCGAGAGAGAGAGAGAGAGAGAGAGAAAATATTGTAAGATATCATCAAGACCTTCACGGCGAATAATTGCAGCTGGAAAAATATTTCTATTACGCTAACGAGTGATCGTCATGATTTAATTTCATTTGCTTCCACGGCATATATGGGAAATTGTACAGTTATTAACCACTTAAGTAAACGAATTATCGTGGCTCTTGACCTGTGTTTATCTCTTTTCATGGATGATGATCAATTACGCGATATGCGGTCATTATGCACGTTACCTTGATTTGAAAATTACGATCTTGAACAAACCGTATCGTGACGTCGGACTATATTTTATTTTCATTTTCTCCTTTCTTTGTTAATTTATTATTTGATCCGTACCCCATGAAACGATTATGCGTTCCATCGGTAAAAGTTATTTGTAACGGCGACAGCACGTGTTTTTATACACTTTACTCGATGCACTCGACTCTTTTAACATGTAAAACTTATTTAAAGAGCTCTTATATTTTACAATTCAATGTGTCTGAGGAGCACTTGCTATCATTGAATAAATTTTTCAGCGAAAGATAATATATTCGTTTATGTGAAAAATACATAAAGCGAGATAAATCCATTGATCGAAATTCACTTCGATGGAAAACACAATTTTCCAACGTCGTAACAGGGATTCGCCTGTTTCGCTGAAATTGATGATTTCGTGAAAATGTAAATGTCACTCCAAATCAATTTCTCGTTGAAATTTCGACAAAAATATTCTTTAATCGGCTGTTTTCTTTTTTTTCTTCTTCAGTCGTCGTGCAATCAGACGAAGTGAAAAATATTTTTCAGCCTTTCGTCCGAATTGAAAACCGATTCCTTTCGTATCAGCTCTCTTATCTCCGACTTATTATTGGATTACGCTAATAATCTTTTATCGCTGCTTGAAAGGTGCTCCGAGGGGAAAAAAAATTAATAAACACAACCAGATCTGTATAGTTAATTATCGCGATAACCATAAAATTATTTGTCATCTTTATCAAGGTTGGTATGGTTAATTTAACAAAGGTAATATTTTATTTTAGCAAGGCATGAGTATGGTAAAGTAAAAGTATATGAAATGAACTATGCCTTAGACTATGCGAATCGTTCAGTTTGAATTGAAAAACTAGAAAATGTTGTTTATTGAAAAATTCAGTCATCTTGTTTTGTAATAAAAAAATTTTTGTTTATTAATAGACGGAACTGCAACATTCATTAAAATAAAAAACGAAGTACTGCCTTTAATATTTCACAACAGTTTCCATTTATATCAATATTTATAACTTTTTATAACATACGGATTTTCGAAAAAAATCACGCACATCAAACATTTGCGTAAAAATATCCTTTCCACAAAATAATTTAAAAGATCTTGATGTTCAAACGATAGCTTTTAAAATGCAAACAATTTCGAAAGATTAAAATTGTTTGTTTTCGCATTTTACTATATATTTTTTACAGTTTTATTTTCAAAATTAATATCATGAAGTTGTATCTATTTAATTTGATTAAGAGATTAACTTGTACTCGAGTAAGATGTGTTTCATATAACACGGTTGCAACTAATACAGATCTGTTTTTAAAAATTTTATGATATAAATAAAAGAAATTGTTCTTATATAGAAAGGTATATGGAAATTATTAAGCTGGACTTCAAGAGTGTGCCACCTCGGAAAATATTTTTCTACTTTTTGAATCGCTAAAAGCGTATACTTTTTTTTTATTTTTGGAACTTATCATATGTATGTATTCATAATTCTTTCAAACTGAATTCGTTAAAAGTTCAGGCTTTCGAGTTTCAACCTCTTGTGCAGGTCAATGTCTTTTAAATGGATGTCGGGGCACTTTTCTACCCTACATAATACGATTGTTTTCCTAGTTAACCGAGCAAGTTGGTTCAAGTACATTCATCATCATTTGTTTGCGTTATATTAACTTTTTCCACCGGAATAATATTTACTTCCATTATCAGGACACAGCCTCAAAATTAATGTTACAGTCCCGCTAACTCCGTTTCGTATAAATAAAGTGTGTTTTAAGGCAGATAAATAGCCAAGTATAGTTGTTTTGTTGCGTCACGTTATTAGTGTATTGTATATCATGACGTTGTCGTAGACAGTCATTATTTTCTTTTTTCGTTGAGCCAGGTTCCGTCATCATTTTTATTTCATTATTTATTATCATTTCACGGTTGTTTTCATTGCACATTTACTTAACAACCTGCAAAATACGTCCCAATGTTCGACAAGCAAATCGTAACTATAACAAAAGGAGCATAATACCGCGACATAAATTTGCTTCAAGTTCCACTCAACCGAACTTGATTTTCTTTTCAATTAATTTATCAATTCTCTCCTTTATTTCTAGTTGAGAAAGAGTATTAAAACTGATTAAAATTTTAATATACGAATATATTATTTTACAATGAGGAAAAAAATATAAGATACTGAAATTGTTTGGTTAAAGACCAAAGTTGAAAGAACCAAAGTTTTTGTTTCAATAACAAATACTTTTAGTTATAGCAACTAAAAACATATTCTGACTAATACATTTGGTTATTTCCAATAAAAAGTTTTGCTAGTTAAAAAAGAAACAAATTTTTGGGTATTGCAATCAAACATTTTTCTCTGCAATAGAAAAATTTGACTGCTATGGTTGAAGAAAAACAGCTATCAAAAGTGATGTTTATAAATGATAATATTACAGCGAAGAAAATTTGTCAATAGCAACTATATTTTATAATAACTTGAGAATCGATGTCCATGCATATATTATTCCGTATAATATGATATTGAATTTTATTCAAAATTGGAAATATTAGAATCACCGGTCACGCCTTTCACCACCACTCTACTTAGAGGTCACGTCCCTTTTCCACTGACACTAGCGCATGACAAAGACCAATATGTTTCCATACTACAGCGTAGCTTAGTGGTAAAGCACACGATTGGTGACTGTGAGGTCGACGGATTCGATCCCTTGATAAAGACATTTTTTTCTGATACTTTACCAAAATGTATTTTACAAATGTCACCATATATCATATTATAAAGAATACCAATACACACCAGACCAATCCCAGAGTTAATTATAAAATACTAAATAGCAGTTATTAATAGGTTTCCCCCGAGAGTGCGCGAATTAGCGGGGGGGGGGGGATTACAAATTGGTTAAAGACGATAATGGGAACGAGCGGCACAAATAACAATTGATCTGTTTCGAAAACATTGATCCCTCAATAGTTGGCATATCGTTGCCAACGAAATTGCATGAAAACACTTGCACCGAACCCCCAATGAACATAAGCCCCGCGCCATTGCTGTCATCTTAAATTCACAAGCCCCGAAACACCCCGGCTTAAATTTCAGCCTACGTAGCTTATCGATCCCCGCTTAAACAATATTAGCCCGCGCTGATGCGTTTAGCAATCCTTTTAGCCGGGCGACGTGGAATTCGGTGGAGGGAAAGGCGGCGCGGGGCGGCGAAGGGGGGGGGCGGTTCAGCAGAGTTCCTCGCTTCTTTCTCTCTCTTTTTTGTTGCGATTCGTCGTTTCGATCGAGCGGCGTTCGATTTTTGCGGAAAGAAGCGTAGGTAAATGAAAACGACGGGCGAAACAGAAGGGAAAAAGCTCGTCTCGTGTCCCGGAGTGTTTACACGTTTGGGGTAAGCGTCGCGCTTACGTATCCTTCCCCCTCCCTCCCCCCGCCCGTCCCTTCCCTCGGGCCCGGATCAATGATTCGTAGGGTGACTTTTGCGGAGAAAACGATGAAAAGCTATTGCGAGTGGTGAGCTTCCTTTGTCTTCCGGGGACACGTGGAAATAAAAGGAGCAAGGGGCGGTGAAAGTCCGGGGTAAGGGGGGGGGCGGGGGTGCTCCGTCGCAACGCTGCCACGGTCGGGTTTATTTCCTCGAGTGTTTTCTGAGAGAGACGTTCCCGCGCCGACAACGCCGTGGGATGCGTTGAGATTTCGCGAAAACGATCCTCCCCATTGTGCGACAATTATTTGATCAAACTCTTGTACACGTCGGCACACGTTCCCCCCGCCCCCTCACCGCGTTCCCCTCTCCGCCAGTTTCATTTCGCCAGAAGAAACAAATCTGCAATATTGATTCCAATATTCGGATGAATGCGCGCTGCCTTCTCGGTTCCCCGGAAATGTTCCCTCTTTTTCCGCGCACATTTGTTTCAATGCGATGAAATTTTAATGAACCGTACGCGAAGCGCGTCCCGCAATTTTTGTTCGGTTGCAACATTTAAATTATGTAGACGCATTTTAATATGGCGCGAAATAAATTATTGAAGTATATTGCTCGTTACGTTTCATTTGATGCGTCGAATCATATTTCGCAAATGTTTCCATGGCACTAAATACTAAGTGATTTTAATTTGACTGTATTATATAAGTTTCTATTGTATTATGATGATAGAACATTAATTTTATTCTGCGTAACAGGTCACTTCTATGAAGGACATAGCATATTTTTTGAGTTGACTTTATGTTGTACATCGAAATTAAACAAATTTCAATATTCAAATGTATTAGATAAAAATTTCTTCTTATCTCTAAGAAAAAAAGTTCACTAATTTGGGCTCTACATTGCAAAGTGGGTCAAATATGTTGGTATTAAATAAAGTCTTTACTTAATTTGAAGCGAATAATTTAGTGGATTTCTTTTAAAGTTAATTTATTCCATTTACATGTTGAATTTTATAATGAGTAAAAAAAAACATTGAATTTATATTAAGAGAGCTTGGTAATTACAATCGACAAGTCGCATAAATTGTTAACTTTTTTTTTGAAAATTAAAAAAGGAATGGCATTAATAGATTTTATAGTACAAGTAAACTTAATTAACTAGTGTTATATAAAGAAATTCACTGTTGTTGTCCAGAAGAGAACAATATTTTTCAGATATGATAACCGAATTATGAGATTAATCATTGAAAATTTGTTGACAATAATGAAAAAAGCAACGTTATCGTATCTGAAAATGATTTTCATTCCTTACTACAGAAAATAGACGGTTATCGTAACGGCAAGGTTTTTGTGTCAGTGAATAAAATATTCCATTACATAAGAAATCGTTTTCGATGTAAACTCCTAATTAAATTCTTTTTAATTACATAAGATTTTAAAATTTGATTTTTATTTTTTTAATATAGTAATATGATATAAATTAATATCGAAATTTCATATATGTAGCAGTTTTATATATATTTTTTTATTATAGCGTTTCGTTAAAGTCTTTTTCCCAACAAATTAAATAAATGTCGTCATAAATGAAATATTTTAATAATAATAAAAACATGAAATTGAACTTTGTAGCTCATATATAATGTAACTAAACTTAAAATAGCAATAAAAGTAACTTTAACATTCCAATAGTTATTACGAAATATACAAAAGATATTCTGATATATCGTTGATTAACTCTTATTTGTGATAAATAATTTTAAATAGATAGAGAATAAGTATAGCGTTATTCTTATTCAATTATATAACGGGATGAAATTGTTAATGTAATTAATAAAAATTATATTACAAAAATATAAGTTCCTATAAAATTCAGTACTTATTCATAACGAAAAATTTTAACCATCATTGTACAACAATACATTTTTTATAATTGGTTCATTTATTCACTGACCATCTAAGTTAAGGGGTGTCTAAAACATCGTATTGATGAGTTCACGAATGGTCACAAAACGATACATTTTTCCTTCGTATAATTAATTGAATAAACGTCTTTTTTTTATTTTTAATGGTCATTATTTTCACCGATGCGATATGGCCTCGCGCAAATAATGTGTGTATACCACATTCGTGGGACTTGGTCAGTGAATTGGCCCTCGTGGCCATAGTATTTTGAATTTTTGTTGGTTTGTGTGCAAGGGACGTGGTTGGCAAACCCGCAAGTGTGTGGTTTACACACTTGCTTTGGTCTCTCCTTTATTTGCGTTGCATTAATTTAATATACAACTGGACATTAAAGAAGCCGCGCGTACTTAGATGTTCTCAAAATAAAGAAACTGATCAAGATCAAACGGGTCGGTTAAAAATATCATACAATTTATACTTGATTTCACAATGAGCAGTATGTTTCATGAAGATCGCTTGCACTGAAAAAAAGAATTCGTAACAGTTATGAATATTTGATAAATGTTAAAAAATATATTTTTGTATATCAATAATTAAATATATAATAATTATTATTCCGTATTTTTATATATATGTAAAAACTATGTTCATTTAAACTGATAAATATTACAACTTATTTTTCACTAATGAATTATATAATTGCATTTATTAAATAGACTTAAGAAAGTTCAATTACTTCCCTTTTTTTAACATTAAACATTTCTTTTTCTCAGTGCACCTAACCGAAATTATGAATGAAATTGTACGGATTACGGTTTCACAAAAATCGATATCACGCGAACAATCTCGAGCGAATGATCAAATTACCATTTCTCATTTCGTAATTGTTCAATATTTTACTTCGTTTATATGGTAATAATTGTCAGCGATCGCCACCTTTTACGTAAATATTAATTATTAGTAAACTTATATTATATTTAAAACGAAACTTTCTACCAGTAACTGTCAGTTAAATGCAGCAGTTTGTAATTAACGATCGTAAAATTTCATAGATGTCAAGCGACGACTGTTTGTGTACAAATGATTACGGTGCCTAAAATTGCTAAAAGCTTGTTGATAAAAAAAAGAAGAAAAAGAAAAAAAAACAAGGTTAATTGTGTCTCCACCTCCGCCTTTCTCAAGGCGAACCGACTGGTTTTCTGTATAAGTTATGTTGTTACACTATCAATGATAATCATAAAAAAAATCAACACGATCGTAAATGATCACTGCTTGTCGTACTAAGTGACTCATGATTAGGAAAAAAAAGAAAAGAAAAAAATATCGCGATCATGTTTGATAATTGTTCGCCGATGCAGATCTTTTAATTCTATGCAATTTTATCAAATGCTTATCATTAATTAATCCTTTTAATCGAAAAGGTTTTAAATACCTGTTGCCCTTTTTACTTTATTGGGCAATTTAGTGATAAAATTATGATCAAAGTTTGGCGGACAAATAAAATTTATGTCCATTTGACATTATGATTAACTGAAATTAAATATACCATTTCATAGAATACTCTTTCATTTGCGTTAAATGAATAATTTTTATCGAAGCGAAATAACTTTTATTTAATTGTTTAATTGTCGTAAAAAAACAAGTTCTTTTTCGTTTTAAAACAAATTTATTATCTTAAATATGTCGTTCGTTCCATACCACATTTGTAATAATAAATTTTAATAAACGCGTTCTGAAGTGTAAGATTACTTCGCACTTTTGAATGATCCAAAGCTTCGGGAGATGAAAAATTTTCGACATATTTTTCATATTTCGAGTTATTTTAGAAATGCGACGCCATAATGGGGGGGGGGGGGGTGAAAGTTGTATATAAGACGATTGTAAGATGGAGGAAGAAGGAGCGCAAAAATGAAGTTGCGGAGAAAAAGGAAGTGTCCTGATGAAAGCCAACGTTAATTATAATTCGTTTCTGTATTTCCCAGGGCGCGATCGCTTTTTGTTCACGAACAGGCTCGTTCTCTGCATAAGTCACGTTATGGCATTATGTTAATGTGATCGTACGGTCACTGCACTTGCGCTTCTTGGCGGCTTTTCTCGAGGTCTTCGCAGACGTTGAGGAAAGGCATATGGTTTAAAATGCGAAAGTACGAAATTACGTGACGACGAAATAATGCATACGGAGAAAAAGCTCGCAACTTATCGTTATATGAAAATTACACGAAGGAAAACAAAAATAACATGTGGCATGTGCAATTGCGTAACTCGTATAAATGGGCGAATAAGAGGTGAGGGAACCGCTCCAGGAAGCAAAAAAAAAAAAAAGAAAGAAAGAAAGAAGAAAAAAAAAACGGCTACGTCGAAATTTGACGCGGAAGTGAAATTTAATCTTGGCAAAATGAGGCGCCGATTATTTTCCAATCTGCGTTGACTTCTCTTTCATTTGCAAATAAATTTCGTCCCGCGAAAACACTGAAAATTTATTTTGCAATCACTTTTCACTCGATCAAATAAAATTACGACTTCGTTTGTCGGGAAACAACAATTTATCGAATCGAAAAGGTCGAAGGAAAGTTAAGCTATGAAAAGTCCAAGTCAACGCAACTGTATTCAAATGAGTGTACGATATTTCGTACATAGCGATAAAAAATTAAAAAAAAAATAAAAAAATGACGTTCGTTAATATCGACCCAATGCCATTTAATATTTAATACTGATACGTGTGCGCGCGCGTGTTATTGGAATAAATGTGTGAAATTTTCCAGTCAGTTTAATTATCAAGATAAATTTATAAAGTAATTTATCGGTGCGACTGTTTTATGTTTGCTTGAAATGTTCCAATTGTGTTTTTTTACGACCAATAAGTATTAATTTAACAGGCAAATAGTTGATTTTTTTGTCGAACGTCTGTTTATTAATACTGATGAATTTATTAATTTAATTACACATGTAGAAAAGTGTCCGAGTATAATTTTACTACAAAATCTACTATCGATACGTTAGATATCAAAAAAATTTTTAATGAAATTAATGTACTTTTTTAAATTTATAGTAAAATTTACTATAATATCTTTCTCAGTATGCAATCAAGTCTTCCTCAGGTCACTTTATAATTCTATGCAATATTTCTATTACTTTACTTTTTGGAAACAAAAAAATAAAAAGACTTTGCAAAGGATACAATTATGAAATAAATTATGACGGGCTCGGACCCGTCAATCATCCAACTATTTACCATCAATTAATTTACCATTCTTCTGGTAGCGCGAACGCAAAAATTGTACCGATGCAAATTGTGGCGCGGTAAGAAAGGCAGACTTAAATTTGACATTGAAAAATTGAAGTCGAATGACAATTTTGTTTGTCGGTTAGGTAATGCGCGCGACTGGGGGAAAAAAAAGAAGGCGAGGAGATAAAACGATTGTTTATTCAGAATGTTTTCCGTGTCTGTACGGAATTGGTTAACCGAGGTTAGTATACATTAAAGACTCGTGGGGTCAACGTACGAGAAAACGATTCTCGTTACGGCACTGCTCTGCCATTCTATTACGAGTCGCTCGCGCGCTAATCTTTGTTTTTCTATTTATCTCGTTTCGTTCCTTTCATTATGATCAATCCCCCCGTCCCTCCCCGCACGCTCGCGCTTTAATTACATTAGCCGAGTGGCCCGCCAATCTCGGGCCGACGAAAAACGCATCGGAACGCGCCCCGGCCTTTTCCCGCTCGCTTATCGGGAAACCCGAGCGCGTTCAATTTTCGCGTTTTATCATTCCCCGTTCGATGGGCGCGTAATTGTTCGCGAATTTATTGGCCGGCTCCGCGAAATGTGCCCCGAAATCAAAGACGCCGTATGGCGCGCGGAGCTTTTTTTTTCAATGACGAATTCGCGATAACGTTATCTGGCCCGAGAAATGTTTACTACGAATTATTCGATTATGAACACGCGCGATAAGTTCGGGATTGTGTTTCGGAAATTGCACGGACGATTTCTAATCGGGCAATATCGCGTTAGCTTTTATCGCGTGACGCTCCTATCAAAGTCTCCCGCCCCCCCCTTCCCCCGCTTTGATAAAAATTGATAAACTCGCGCCCGATTTGCCGGATCGGCGCGCGCATTTTCATAATTTCATCGGGAGATCGATGCGCGCCGCCGCGCGGATTTAATATCCCCCGCTGAAATTCGCAATATTTAGAAGAAAAATATTTTTATTGAAAATATAATATCGGCGCGGGGTTGATTAATTCGGAAACGCCGTAGAGGTATTTTGCGTTTGAAAAAGTAATTCGAATACACGTCGGTATTGATAGAAAAAAAAGGATGTAAATAAAAAAAGAAAAAAGGCGGTATTTTATTATAGCTGTATGTATAAAGTTACTCTGTATTTTTATATAAAAATAACTAAAGCGAGGATAAATGTATTGGGCAATATTCGGACTTTTGTGCGATCGCTTTTGAGGGCTTTAATTTCGCAACATTCTTTCAACTCGGAAATTACACGGAGGGAAAATTGCATGAAAATAACTGTTCTAATTTAATGAATTCTGCATAAATGACACTTTTCATGTATTTTTGTTTTGATATTTTATTATAATTGTTTCGTTTATTATTAACTATTTCTCTCAATCGCTGATTAGTTCAAAAGTGAACCAATTCAATCTCGAAAGCATGTTATAATCGAAAAGTCATTACAATGTTAAACTTTTTAATAAAAAATTGGTATTTTTTTCCTCGCAGTGCTAAGAAATATATGATATATATTACTGTTTCTAACTTTGTATCAGATACTTGTCAGTTTTTCAATAAAAATTACGTTTTTATAAAAAGGAAAATTTTCTTCTTTCAAAGTATAAACATAACACTTAAAACTGGAGTGTCTGTTTTTAAAAGCAGTAACGTTCATTGAAAGATTGACATGTATCTAAAACAAAGTTAAAAACAGTCATGCTATCTGCCATATTTTTCTCAGCGTAGAATTTTTCGTAAACCTTCCATTACATTGCTGTTAAATCATCGCCAATTGACACTATGCCAGCAAGACGGACCGATTTTTAATATTTTACTCAAAACTTCCATTTCCTACGCCTCAATCAAGCAATCACGGCCACGTTTATTAAACAGTTTCCTTCCATTTATGGAAGTCCGCTTTTTAATCGCGCAACAAACAGCCGTATTAATTGAACCCGTTATTTCAAATGCAATAAACGTCTCAAATGATTTATTACGAGACATGCCACAGTCGCCAATACAAAATCAATCGGCTATTAAACGCGACGCTGCCCGACGACATTCAACTCATTAACCCGACGAAAGAAAACAATTCGAAATATTGCAATAAAATGCGCTCGCAATTTACATTTCTCCATCGCAAACCCTGAAACGCGCGCACCGCTGGGAATTATTTCGCGAAAGCGAGGAAATGAACAATGTTCCCCCGACCAGAACGAAAAAAAGTCGGTCCGGGGAAGGAGGGGGGTCGAAGGCGGGGGAGGACTACAACCCGAAGAGGAGACTAAAAAGCTTTAACAGCGAACCATTGTCGACTGACCTTTTTCGTCCGGCCAAGCTCCACTCCCCGTGACCTTTAAGTCGAGGTAAAAGCTCGAACGCAAATAAATTTTTCGAATCCAATAGCAGCGCTATCGCGTTTCGAGTGGTCCCGGCATCTGATTGCGAGGAATTTCGGTAGAAAAATCCCGAGGAAGGAAGAGAAAAAAAAGTAGGGGGAGAGACATCGGGGTGTGATAACAAAGCTCGCAAAACAGGCGGAAGGAGGGTGGAAAATTACAGCGGGGGCAAGAAAG
>JABFPN010002330.1:0-22884 GCA_022817305.1 Leptoteleia sp. ZL-2020
TAAAATAGCTATCAATTAATAAAATATTTTAATCACATTATTACTAAAGTTTTGCAGTGTACGAAATAGAAAACTTATTTTTGACTAATAACTTTTGACAGAACGAAGTCTGTCGGGGCAGCTAGTATATATATATATATATATATATATAAACTTTTTTTATTACATCTCACGCTTTAAACAATTAAATTGCTCGCGTGCGATCTGCAAGCATGTATACGCCGCGCCTGCAATGTTTATACTTATGCAAATATTCATTAAATAGTTTTTCTCGTTTCCTTTATGAAATTGGAATGAAGTTTTAATAGAATCTAATTTAATATCGCAATTGTACCGGATGCATGGGTGTAAAAACGCAAAAGGCATAAAAAAAACTAAGAGACTAAAATATTCAAACGCCGCAATCTTTTTATTGCAAATAAAAAGTTTATTGAGGAACGACATTTTAATTCTCGTAGAATTTTTTTAGACCTCTTTGTTTTTTTTTTCTCGCTCGTGTTGTACCGCGGTGTCGGGGCAATAAAAGCTTATTCATTTGAACCATTTTTTAAACGTGACACATGATGCATATCATATGTTGCTTGGTGTCTGGAGATTTGCCAATTCCTTAGATTTCTTTGTATGATATCTGTATGTTTTCATGTCAATCGATTTGAGTGTCATTACGAGCATCAATTTACAAACATTTAACGTTAACGATACCGCGAACATTATAATTTTATTTTTTTTTTTTCCTTTTTCAATGTCATTTGATTTCAACTTTTCGACATTTCCGTTAAAATCCATTTGGGAATTCAAAGCAAAAATGTTGAATTGAAAAATGTTGCAATTAGACCACATGCCAAAAGTTTCGACTTTTATTGCATTGGGGAAAATGAAAAGATAAATAATTCGCAATGTCACATACTGGTGAAATAAATTTTCTGATTAAAGAAAAGGAATAAAAAAAAAAATGTTCGTTTGACAAAGAGATCTTGACGTAAAAGAGTCGACAAAAATTTAACTTTTTCACTATAAGTGGAAAGCATTTTGTAAATAAAAAAATAATTATGTCAATCATTAATAACATATTAATATGAAATTCGTGTGATTACATAATTGGTTATTTAATTGCACAAGATAATATAATGTTACTTTGCTTTAACGCGAATGTAATATTTCTTAAATGTAAACAACGGCTAATTTCCTGATTACTTGACAGTCAATATTTGAGTAAAGACATCGGTAGGCATTATCTGCAGTAAACAATTATTCATATTTCAGACGTAAATACCACCATTTCTTGAATGAATGATCCTCATTATTTATTTCAACAAACATCAATAAATTTCACACAAATCAAGATACACTTGTATTTAGGTATCAGGTCAGTTATTCATAGATAAAATTGTGAAACACTTTATGTGTTTTATTAGTGTTTTACGGACAAAATGTAACGTTGAATAATTTACTGATTATATTATTTGTTGCGCGAAATTCAGACAAGAAGAAATAATTTTTATGCCACGCGTTGCAGAAAATTACCATCTAATTAATTGCTTCGTTGTATTTCTTTAAAAAAATATATAGTTGTCACTTTTTTTCAGATCAATTCATCTATAAAAATATCTATTAATTTTTATAATAAATTAGTTTCGTGTAATTTAATGAAAATTATTAATAATATATTAATTAATACAATATGTTTAGATTGTTTAATCGTAGTAAAATTGCAACTGCAATATATATGTGATACATATGTCTTTTTTTTAGTTATATATAGTTCAATATTTAGTTACATATTTAGTTACATATAGCAGAGGCCACGGATTAAAGAAATAAAAGTATAAAAATTTAATGAGAGAAGGGACAAATGATTATCAACTGGTTGAAAAATTTGAGCAATCGTACTTGTAGCGCAAATGCAGTTGGCATCAAGTTTACTGGAATTAGCTTACTTGCGTAGGTGAGTAAGCTAATTTTATGTGGAAATAACATTTCCATCTGCATTAGCTTCTCGTTTCTGTTCGATATATCAAAGAGCGCACCTGTCCATTCACTATTCTATATCGGTATCTTAAAAAAAAAAGGAAGTAAAAAAAAAACTGCTCGAGTTCAAAGTGAACGTTGCGACTCTCTTGCAGGGAACGCAAAAGTGATCTCTACTTAAAATATAAATGAGTATATTTATTCACTCGACTATTCATTTTGTATTTCTTTTGAAATGATCGATGGAAAATTGTCATTACCGAAGAAACGCCTCAAAGAGAAACATCTGAATCCACTTTATAGTTCCTTTCAGGAATTTCACTAAAAAATAATCTGACTGTTGTTTTAAATTTTTTAAGAAGGAAAATTAACTGTTTCTGCCAAATAAAATTTATGACTTTTATAATGGAGAAAAATTTGTTCTAATTATTCAGCCAATGATCCACTTTTAGCGCGTTTATTATCTCTCATTGAAATTGATTTTAATATAGAAAAAAAATCCCGATGCCCGTGGAGTCGTTGTAAACCGCAGCGAATTTTTCTTGAAAGTCGACTCTCAAAAGATAAGACATAGTGACATAGTTTCAGTTACGTCAAATGCCAAAATTCTCTTATCAGCATTGCAAATACTGGTTGGGTATTCATAAAACTTTTAATAAGCGCGAAAGAAAGCGATAAAAATATTATATTGTCTTCATAATTTAATGAGTCGCTAAGGTGAGCAGTATTTAAAGCTCGTCCAATGCAATTATATGATATCGATTTAGAGTTTTTTCGTCGTCAGTTTTATCCCCGTATCTCGATTGATCTAAATTTAACATAATGCGACCTGCAACGAGATATGACAGTTAACTGAAGATTCTCGCGTAATTGGATATGTCAATGATATCGCTGTGGTCTGGACACGATCAACTTTAATCGAAAAATAGCATTATTCAATCATAAATAACAATGTCATTGTTATTATATCATACTATTTGCGTCCTTATCATTACGAGAGTCAATGACATTGTCAGCATTGTTACTGTCCTCGTATTCGTTCTTTTTTTAAAAAAAAAAAATAATATTGTCTTTTTCATTATCAATAAAATTCTTATTATCCTTGAAATGTGTCCCTTTTATCATTTTTGATCGTTAAGGTAATTAATAAAGGAGCAAGAAGAATTAAATCCGCAAATAAACAAGCGCACTGTAAGTTTACTGTTTCGTTTAAAAACAGGTTACGGAGAAAATTAATAAAAGTGCCTTCTTTTTATAAGATTGCTATCCATTAAATGCTGATGTATCAATTAAAAGTGACGATAAAAAATGCGTATTGTAAATAACCTTAATGTCAATGATGGAGTTTGAAAAAACAAGCAACTAATGTTGCACTTCGAATTAATCATTATAGTTAGCTTGACCCGAGAGAAAAACTGATAGTTGCAACGAGTGGAGAAAGGTAAATGGGTTACAGTAGTAATAGTAACTGTTTGTAACGTGCAAAGAAGTGGAATTGAATCCAATTAAACCTATCAAAAAGAGAAAAATTTTCTTTTAATTTATCAGATCAGTAAAGGTAGTCTCCCCACCAAAAAATAAATTTACATTTTCTATGCAAGGTATTGAGTTCCAAAAGGTAAAAGATTTTGTTGTAATTTACCAGATTAAATTGGTCATTATGGTTATATGTTTTTCTACTTACAAAGAACCATTAAAATATGTTTAAAATATAAAATTATTACAGTTTGATGGAAAATCTCTTTATGCAATTACTTTATTATTGTATCTCTAAAATTTGTCCTACGAGCTTAGATTCCTATAAATAATTATCATTATAAAGCTGAATAAAGTGAGCGATGAAACAAAGGTAATTTTGAGATTCTTAAACAAAAAAGAAAGAAAAACACTGGCTGCGCTGCAAAACTTTGCTGAAACTGATACGTAACAAAGGCACTCGTGAACGCTCACAGTGATAGATTTAAAGCAAAAAATAACCATGATGGTAACGACCTTTAATAACAGCAAAAGAAAGAAGGAACATTCCAAATTGTCATTCTGCATTGTCTACGTGCCTGTTCCTTGATACATTAAGCGCATTTATTTCATTTTAATTAAGCAACATCTGGATTCTTAAATGCTCGCGATAAAATTATACTTTTCATTCAATCCACTGAAAATATTATTGGAGTAATAAAAAAATTATTATTAAACACTCGAGGTAATGCAATAACCGAATCCTAAAAAAAAGTCAATTGAATCTCCATTGTTTTCATTCCCAAAATAATGTCAATGCAATTAAAATCAGGTTGTGTATTAAAAAGTTAATTTAAAATTTACATAACCGTTACGCTGGCACAATATTTGCATTACATTTATTTTGCCTTTGCGCGAATTGTCGCAGCTGTGACATAATAGATTTCTTTGTGTATATTAACGGACAATTTTTAACTTCAAATGTTCTTTAAAGTACACACAAAAATGATTTAATGGTTCTAGGTGCACGATCGTGACCGAACAGTTACATCAAAACTACATATTTTTACCCGTTTCATTGTAAGCATTTGTATTTTAATCATTGAATATCATTATCTAACAAACGATATTGCACCATCCACTGTTTAATTCGACCAACAAAACATAAAACACACCTCTAATAAAAAAAAAAAAACTTTGAAGAAGCAATTTTATCGAAGCTACCCTATAGGAAATTGTCAAAGTGGATTTACTGGCCCGATTCTGGTCCAGTACTGTCAGCCAGAGTCTGGTAAACAGATATGGACCTGTACTGGTTCGAAATTGGTTATCAACGAAAACAACAACCGGATTTGAGACGTGCCAAACCCTATGTATAGAAAAATGAAATTGTTGAGTGCTTGTCTATGAACAGTACCATTGGTTGAATAGTATGGCTCTATATTGGGATGCCAATTTGGCTGTACTGGCACTAGTACCGTGACTTTACTGGGTCATTTCCTACTAGGAAGGTACTTGACCTTAAGCAAGTAGATCTCGAGTTCAGATCTTACAGTGTTTAATATTTTTCACAGAAAAGAATTGTGTCATAGATGTGTCATAGATTCATCGACTGTTTTACCACATTTTCTGCCACTATGGCTCAATTGTGGCTTCGCTTCATAACCTGTACCAGGCCCTATATGCATGTCAAGGTTGGTACAAATTTCTGCCAGAACTGTTGACTCAAAAAAATTGTTCAATCCTGGACTATACTGGCTCTGCATTGGACCAGTACTGGTACCTCCACCACCAGTACCATACAACTCTGCTAGGTATTCACCAATTTATTCAAAGTTCCACAAATTATTACCAATTAAAAAACAAAACGACCGGTTACCAAATAATACAGCAATTATTCTTGAAATTTAATTTATCCCACTTCCCTCGGTTGTTAATCGATGCGAAGCGCTTAAAAAAAATCCGCTGCAAAGGTGTACTTTAAAATATGCGCGGCAGCTCGTAGCTTTAATTTCTTGCTCAATGAAAAGATTGCCGTCAATCGGCCGATGCGTCAAAAATAGAGCCACGAAAGGCTGGCGCGGGTTTCGGGCATTGGCAATACACTTCTCCGGAACGAAGAGAGATTTATTTACGTGTGTGAAATTTCGTAGGACCCCGTCGAAGACGATTCGCGGCGTGCCGCAACACGAGACGCTAGTAAACATTTGGGACCGTTGTGTAATATTCTCGATAAACGCTTATTTTATTTAACATGTCGTCATCGCGTTATTGAAATCATTTTAAAGAATGTATGTGAAACAAGCAATAACTCAGGGGCCAGATGTTTGTCGCATTCGAGCGATTCGGGGAATATTAGTCGAAAAGCAGTTCCAGCAAATTTTAAATGGAAATAATCGTCTGGTTATCGTTTATAATTGGGTTACTACACGTACGCGCATTTGTTTATTCCCCCCGAATTTTCACGATCCAAGATGAAAATAGTCCTAACCTTAGAGTCGAGTAAATATTGCGGATGCATTTAATCGGTTCGAACAATCGAAATAAAACAACCTCTGTATCATTGCCGTAACTTATTCGTCCTCTTCTTCTTCTTCTTTTCCGGATACGCTGAATATAAATATTTTTCAAACGCAAGAGATCTCGCGGAAAAAACATCAAAGTCATTTGTTACGATTTTTTTTTATGTGTACAACTCCTCGATGCGATGATTAATAAACACCTTTTTTTTTTAACACTTACACCGCAGACGATTACAACACCCGCAATGTATCGCTACGGTGAATTTATTTCTCTTGATGGATTTAGGGAAGAGGGGTTTCACTGTTTACGAGAAAAAAAAAACTATCCATTGAAATTGAAACTTCGCGAGATACGACTTTATGTTTGTTATTCCGTCTGAGTTTGCGTTATTCGTGTGATTTATTATATTCCGAGGATAAATTATTTATTGTAACTTCTCGTTTCGGTATTCCTGGCGTCAAAATCCCCAGTAAAAATGAAACGTATATGGTCCATATGTGGTCCACATATTGTCATATAAAGAAAAAATTCATAGATGGATATATGTTCTTCCTTAAACCATATTTGGCCATATGTGGTCGATATATGGCAATAATTGATATAATATTCTAACCATATATGCATTTAATAATTTCCTTACATGAGAATCAATTATAATCATTTATAAACCACGTATGGTCATGTATGGATTAAGGCAAAATATATGTGTCCATATATGAATTGTTTATTTTATTACATGAAATTGTTAAAACATATATGGACCATATATGTTTCATTTTTACTAGGGTTCTAACTAGCATCCTGGATAGGAATTTGGCACCGCAAATCAGTTAGTTTTCTAACTAGGTTTCTAGGTATTTTTAGGATCCTACATAGCTAGTCCTATCCCAAATCTATCCTATTCTTATCCTAATTCTACTAGATCCTACCTAATCCTATCCTAATTCTACCTGATCCTACCTACTCCTATCCTAAACCTACACTTTTTTATTAACATTATTTATTAACACGAAAAGTAATAATTTCAACTATCCAAAGTTTGATTTTGAACCTTCGATGTCCCACTTTGACCTTTGCCACTATAAATCAAATCCTTAAAAGGACAATATAGAAATTTACAAATATATTGAGCAGAATTTTGGTACTTTGACAATTACCATGCAACATTTATATGTTATAGAATTCAGCCACGTCCAATTTATTCACAAAACATGAATTGCGTTAGTTGCAAAGTAATAAATTGAATTAATAAGAGAGACCATGTTGAAACGCAGAAAAACTTAATAGGTTGCATTAAAATGAAAGACTTTATTAAAACGAAATTGCAGTGTATGGTTGAAAATAGACATCGTTGAGAATAATGACAGACGAGTTCTTGTTTGTCTTCCTTTGTTTTCTATTACTATATTTAAATTTCAATTTTATCTTTGTTTTTGTTACCAAGTTATTCTTTTCCCCAGTACACCAATTTATACAAAAGAATGTACTCATTTTATAAACGCATATGTCTAACAAATTAATATTTACTTCTATATAACCACATCTATATAAAATAGCGCAGCATATATATGATAAATGTTTATACACGTTACTTGAAATTTTCTTATACTCTGCACATATTTTCATTTTCCTCAACTACATACAAAAGTTTGACATAATATTTTTCCATGTATCAATACAACTTGCAATGTTTTTTTTTTCTCTCAATATTTCCTTCTCAATTTATACCGTTGTATTTCAATTTATAATTCCTCATTTTTCTTGCATCCTATTTAAATGTTTAATTTGAGTGAATAATTTTTTCTTAACTTCTTATACTCATCACTGGCCATATGTACGATATACCATAATGAATACTGAAAACCGTACATGTTTGAAATAATAATGTCGTACTTCATGTGTCCGTCATTATTATTATATGCCTTGCATCAAAATCAAATATTTATACGACAAACGTTCCTTTTTTATATATATATTTTTTTCAACAAATAATACATAAAAATGTTCTTTAGTATTCTCTACTGTCCATTTAAAATACAAGTATTTTCCTCTTATACATTGTAAAAAAAAACATCTTAAGAAATACTCCAATAAAATCCACTTTGCAAAGTTAATAATTTTATAAAACGTCAAATTATTCGTTTCTAATATTGAGAAAAAATAAATAAAATGTTGCGAAAGGGATTGCAATACTTAATTGCAGAACTTATTATATTCGTGCGAAAAAAATGATAAAATTGTTTTGCTTGAACTTTTCATCGGTTCACATTATGCCGCTCAATATTAATCCGCACAATGCCTATTATGTTTTATGGTATAAGTATAATCCTTATTTGGAAAACGTTTTTGCTAAATCAACGAGCTTCGATTATAGTCCTTCAACTGTTCCTTTTCAAATGCATAAACGACTATTATCCAATGTATTTTATGTCGTGCTACCTTTTGATGGAGATAAACTGAGAAAAAAAATATATAGGATTTATAACTAAAATCCTTTGATTAAGGATATTTAGTTAAAAGAAGAAAATTTTTGTTTCAATAACAATTATTTTTAGTTATAGTAACTAAAAACCATATGCTAATCAACATATTTAGTTATTTTAACTAAACATTTTGGTCAGAAAAAAAAGAAACAAATTTTTGGCTACCACAACCAAACATTTTTCTCAGTGTAATACCGAGAAATAATGAAGATAATGCTACGAGATAATTGATCTTATCAATGATCCAGCGAAAGCAAAAGTCCTTGACCTAGGCCTTTTTTTTTCGGCGAATATTACCCAGATGCATAATAGTCGGGCGTTTAGGCGAAAAAGTTTCCTTTGCTCAATGACCCGTCGATTAATCGATGGCAAATTTGAAGAACCCGACGATACCATCGAAAAACGAGACACCATTATAGCATGAACGAGAACAACCTCGGCAGTTACGTTTAATCACATTGTGAGACGTGGAATCAAGGTGGTCAATTATCACTGTCCTAATGGCGCACAATATTTCATGAAATTATATACTGCACTTCGCGTAAAACTAAAATAGACCTCGTGAAAAACTGTTATTTCTAACGAGCGTTCATTTATTCAATGCGAAATGGTTTGATTATTATTATTTGATACTTTATTTCATAATAACTCGTTATTTATTATGCGCGCGCCAAGGAATCGAACCCGTTACCTCGCAGTCACCGGTCGAGGCCCTTTACCATCGCTCTAGGCTGTCTAATATTTCTTTAAAATGTGTTTTATAAATGTTACTGTGTCATGTTATAAAGAATATTACACGCAGAGAACTATCTTGTTAAATGAACCAAATATTTTGTCACTACAAAATTATTTTGTTAATTTAAGTAAATATTCTGTCAAATTAACAGAATAGTTTGTTGATTGAACAAGAATATTTTGCTGATTTAATCATTTAAAATTAAAATTATTAAATATAATAGCAAATATTAACATAATCATGAGAAAGATAATAATAATAATGAAATAATGTAATCATATTCATATATAACTGTTCAGGGGTATTTTCATTTTTTGAAATTAAATTTCAATTCGTAGTCCAAGACCAAGTCGAGTTTAAAATTAATCCGGCATTCCTTTTTTTTTTTTCAATTTAACCGAATCAAATGGACGTAAACATAATAAGCAAAACGGCATTGTATTAAAACAAATCGTATTATTCGGTTTCGCTCCTCCTTGCCAGACCTAGGATTCTTGCGCATAGAATCAATGTAATTTTGCACGCTCATTACAAAATTAGAAATAACATTTGGGTCAAAGGCTCGAAGAAACCAAGTATTCAAATTTTCGCGGTTCGCACGCGAAAAAGTCTTCGCGTTTTCACGCTAAAATGTGTTTCACGTTTCATTCTTTCAGCGCTCATTTTAATCGTTTTAATCGACAGTACAAATGACTGTTTTTAACTGTGTTTCAGACGTATATTCGCCTTTCAATACAAGTTACTATTTTTTTAAAAAAAAAGACTAGTTTTAAATATTATATTGGTAATAACATGTGTTTTTACTCCCTGCTGGAGAGGGGGGGATTACTTCCTAACAATTACCGTTATATTTTTAAATAAAACAGAAAATTTTCCTTTTAAAAAACTGTAATTTTTACTGAAAGTCAGACATACATCTGAAATACAATTAAAAACAGTAATTTTTTCCTGTCACATTTTTCTCAGTGTATTTTTTCAATTTATTTATTTGTCTTTTCTTTTCGGCAAATGGAACGCACGATTTAACTCCGGGTATACTCTGCTATTGGAATTTCATGAATAGCTATCAATTATTCTTTGATGAACTAGAATCTGCATTAAGTATCGCTATTTGCATTTCTACTTTGAAGCAGTTGTACGATTTCAACTTTGCGACTGAATTTTGTCGCTTTAATTACACCACGGTGAAAAGCACAGTTGGAAGATAACAAAATCTGTAAAACCATTTTTCACTTTCCCTTTTTTGCCGGTATTAATTACTTTTTCGGCTTGGCAATCCCCTTCACGGATTTCGAATATTTATTATATTCGATGTCTCGCGAAGGATTGTGCAGTTCGTTTATAATCTTTGTATATCGCGTGGCATTGATAATAGCGCCAAAGTTATGACATATTTTATCATTTATACAGATTAGAGATGCGCGGGGTCTATACAATTTAAATATTTTAGTACAAATATGACAAGTTGGGCATTAAGTATGTTATATGTAATATTGTGCAATGTAAATATACGAATTATCATATGCTAATTTTATACGGTCAAAAATAAATTAGTATTAATCACCAGATTATTTAATGAGTTAGGAATATTTGCACGAATTACTTTGAATTCATTAAATACTTTTGAACACATTTTTCGTTATTACTTGAAATAAGTTTATTAATAGGTTTTCAATATTATAATAATATAGTAATAAATTAACAATCTAGTATTAATCACTAGATTATTTAGTAAGTTAGGAATATTTGCACGAATTACTTTAAGTTCACTAGATAATTTTGAACGAATGCTCCGTTATTACTTGAAATAAATTTATTCCATTAAAATTTTAATTTAATGTTTAATACATTTGGAGGCTACTGAAATGTTTAACTGGTCGAGCCGAATAGTCATTCCGCCTAGAATATTACTTGCCGACTAACATCGCTTCGCGAATTTAAATAAACCTTTTTTTTTCATTCATTATACTAAGGACTAAATCAATTCGATGGTATTAATAAATAAAGAGAGAAGTCGACGACAAATTTCCGATATTTTACGATTTAATCAAACTTAATGTATTCAAATTTAATTTAACACGTGACAAGTGAGGGATTGGATAAGTAATATTAATGAAATCTAATTTAAGAAGTTGAAATTAGCCAAAAATGGGATAATGTAATTGTATATATTCCAGAATTAAATGGGAGTCACTAGTAAAGATATGGAGAACGATTTTATTCACTTGACGCAACAATAATTTACTTGTCAATAATATAAATTGCGTCGAAGTAAGTAATTGACTGTTATTTTATTTTAATTTTTTCTTTCTGTTTACCAATATAATATTTATGTGCCACTTTGTCGCAAGAGTTTCTTTTTTTACTTTTATTAACTTTACAGTTTCCATAGGATTTACTAAAAAAAAAGATCTCTTAAGACTTTAATACAAATATAAATTAAGTTTCCTCTAGTGCATTATTTTGCATAATTACACCTCACATTTTCAGCGTTACGTGCATTGGGCGTCGCGATATTATTAGACTATAAAATAAAATATTGTTACTTATCAGATAAGAATTTAAATTTAGAATTTAAATTTAAATAATACAAGATTACATAAGTGTCATAAAAGATCCCCCTCGATTTTAGTTATCGGCAATCGTTATTGAATTATTTGAGGAAGCTCGTTATAAATATTCGCGTGAACGTACAGTAAATAACGCCATGAAATATTTACAAAGTGCCGGATTACTGAATATGTGCATATATAAATTGTAATTAGATAATATTTCTAGTCTTTCTAATCATAATGTTTAATAAACATACTGGGAAGTGGCAATTTTTAAGCAGATTTCACTTTTTATGCGATAATGAAAGATACCGTATGATTAATACCCCGCGGATACACTTAACAACCTTCAGTTTCCCTATAATATCCTAAGACATTTCTTGGAATATTATTTCTGAATATCCGCATAACATTTCTTTGAATATATAACAATTATTGAGTAACAAAAACGGTGCTCTTAATACTTCTAACTATAAAACCATTAAATTTGTACCTTGAGTTGACAAAAAAAAAAGAAGCAAATTAATAAATCACTCCTTTACTTGGTACATTTGTGAACATATTGAAAATGGGGACTACAATCGTTCTTTAGATGGCTGAATTTTTCTACAAGATGGAATTTAAATTATCTCACTTTTAAGTGGGGACTTAAAGAAACTTTCATCTTTCTGTATCAATCAGCTCTAGTCGATTCATAAATCAATTCCCAACAAGAGACGATTATTCAAAGAGACCAAACTGATAATAGAAACTTGGAACGAAGCATTAATTATAACAGAAGTAAATGTTGTTAAATGATTCGATAACAGAATTCGTATGTTGCTGCCAGGATGCTTCAAACAAGGCATAAAAATTTACCCTTTAAAAGAAGCACTTTGCTGTTCTTCTTTTTTTTTTGTTCAACCTAACAGAGGTGTACGTGTGTATAAAACTGAAATACACATTTACAATATTTATGAACGCAGAGGCAAACAAAATATCTTTGTTTTGGCGTCTCAAATTTTACAGTTTTCTTCGGTAAAAACTTGGGTGGTGCATGTGCATGTACGACTAATTCTGCTCGCCGAGCGGAAAGAAAACAAAAGATTACAACAAGACAGCTATTTTCAACAGTGGAACTATTCTCAACAAAACGAACAACAAGAATTGCCCCCTATATCAGGTAAAGCAAGAGTACAAAATGTTGAAATTGAGATGGGTAAGTAGCTGGTAAAATAGTAAAGAATATTTTTGGTATATTCTGAAAATATCCTGAATATACCAAAGCTAATCTCCAGCTGCAGAAATATTTCTGACAGATACTTTTCAAAACAATAGAAACCTATACAGTTTTCCAAAAGTAATCTATAAATTCCAACCATCCTAGCATCAAAAGCTATCTGAAAATATCTGCAAAACTTGCTGAAGAACTCTGAAATTCCCAATTTTTAGAGGAACCTTTTCGCGAGATTGCCACGTAAACGAGTTACTATTGAAAATGGGAAAATATTTGCTATCAATTTCTCTCAGTGTTGTATTATTGATGTGTCGATACAGGGAGGAAGATTGCTTTGACTGCGACGACAGCATCGTGACCGACGTCCCCGATATAGAAACACAGCGACGATGATTGCCGGCCTTATATACGCGCGTGTATGTTTATGACATGACATATATATGTACATATATTTATACATATATATATATATATATATATATAATATGCATGCTCGCATGCATATGCGTGCGTTTATTATTCTACGTACGTTGGTGAGAGGCGACGAACTATTCTCTTACGCGCATCTTTTCTTCATTCTCTTCATCTTGATACCTATTTCACGGAAGTCAACCGAAGGGGGGGCAGGAGAGCAAGCAGGAATTTATTAAACAGCCAAGTTCACGGCTCATTAAACCATTAAATCCTGATATTAAACGCAGCGAATTGCATTTGAATTGCGTGCGTGCGCATAAAAGTCATAATAAGCCGCACTATAATTATATATGAACACGCGTAAGTCGGTGGGTGCGCGCGCTCGCGCACACGCGTTCACGTATTTATTTGTCGGTGGCGTGGAAAACGGAGTTAACATTTAGGTGAGACGCGCGAAAAGACAAGCGAAACACATTGTACTGGGCGAGCGCGTGAGCGCAAGACGTGAGCGGACAAAGAGCCACCAGCGGCTACAACCGGCGGACAAATTAGGCGCACACCAATAACGCGGCCAAGTATCGCGGCCGAGGAAACGCGAGCAACCGCGCCACGTGACATCCAATGGCAATGTTTACCTGCCGCGCGCACATGTTTCAGTACAATAAATCGCCGTGGGAAACTCGTACGATTTTCCACGGGGCCCAATTGGTGCGCGCGCGTTCGCACGCGCGCGAGCAAAGGTAAACGCACTCCGAACTGCGCCGCCGGAATAAACGCGCTCTACGGTGCGATTTGCCGCGCGTTCCTCCGCCCGGTGACACCGCTCGCGCCCCTCGCTTCGGCCGCAATGGATTTGCGACGGAGAGAAGAAAGAAAAGAAAAAGAAGAAAAAAAGTTGTCCCGCGGCCTTTGTTAATGAAACGCAAATATCGCCCCGGCTATCGTGGAACGCGCTCCGGCCCCCGAGACATCGGCATTATTTAGCGCGCTGATCCATTGCGGCGGTCGAGTCGTGACTGACGAACTTGCGTTTAATCTCGGATTAACTTTTGAACCAGTCAAACAACTAACAAACCAACGAACGCAGCTACGAAGGGAAGCGAACAACATCTCGCCGTCGCCACACGTTTATCCCCACCCCGAATGCTTCTGTCTTGCTTTTTCTCATTCGTTCGGCTCGCAATCTTTCTTCACCATTTTATCTCCCTACCACCACGAAACTCCCACTATATTCGACAACTTGTTGCGTATGTATCGTAGTACTTCATGTACATTCCGGAATTCTTTTACCAATACTCTTTTGCGCGGTTATTTCCTTTTTCCCTCTCTCTTTTTTCTTCTTCTTTTTTCCTTTTTTTCTTCATACCCACGGCTATTGCTATTTTTTCCCTACGTCTCAATGTACTTCATTATTTAGCGCACCCAGCGCAATTCAAACTGTGAATTGGCGTTGCCGCTGAATCGAAACGAATGTTGTTGTCTTTTTTTTCTTTTTCTTCTTTTTTTTTCTTTTTCTTTTGGATATATAAAATAAGACAATTTTTCATTTAACGTTCCTTCTTGAGTGCCGGTCCAACTCTCGTGGATCTATTGGAAAATAAAAGCGGATTGTTTGTTGATTTTTCACAATAGGAGATTAAATTCCAAGGATAAGAAGAATTCTTTCATAGCGAGTACGATGTAAGCCGCCGCTGTTGAACAAAAACTATTTTTCAGAAATGAATACGCTTGGATGCGCGTTGAGGTTTATAAAATTTCAAGACAGATACGAACAATCTTTTATCTAATTCTTGTTTTTGGCTTAAGCCCACTGCTGAAAAACTCTCTTTTAAACAAAATGATAAATAATGTAACGTTAAAGTCCCACGCAATAATAAGCATGCTACGTTTGTTCACTTTTGAATTCGACTGATAATGTTTTAAAGTTGTGATTAAAAGTGCACTTTTTTTTATTTCTTCGTTTATATTTTTAAACTATTCTAATATTTATATACGTATTGTCAAAAATTTATTATGAAATAAATTTTCAAAATATAAAAAATGTTAAGATTCAATATTACAGAGAAGTACAAAACTTCTAAACATTTAAATTGAATAAAACATTGCTGTTAACAAATGAAATTTTAAACATTGATAAATATTCATTAATTTCTTAAGAACAGTAAATATAATATGCAATAATAAATTCAAAACCAACCTTTCAACTGTATCATTTGTACCACAGTCACAAACAAATTTAAATCCACTAGATCCAACAAATTTTGCAAAAACATGAATTTCTTCAATAACACAAAATTGATCAAAGCAATGTGGCTGTAACCAAGACAAACCTTTAAGAAAGTCAAAGGAAACTCATTTAAACTATTATGCAAATCCATTAATGCACAATCCCCCACCTAATTCATCTGAAAAACATCGAAAAAATCTACAACAATAATCTGAAACCTATAATCAATAAACTCAAGTTTTCAATTTATAAAAATAACAAACAAAATACCTACTCTTCCTCTGCCTTTTCCACCACTGGAAATATTTTAAATCAACCCTGAACTTGATCAACAATTCATAATCCATGAACTTAAAGCTGCCATTGATCAATCAAAAACCAATTCCAGTCCTGGTCTCGACCAGATATGCCACTATCTCTTATCTTTCAAACAACATTCTCACCAATATTTTATGTATTTATAACATCATCCAAACTCTGTTTCCCAACAGCATGATTTAACTATACAATTTTTTATATCACAATTTAGTTTAAATTAATTGCAACTTCCAGTACCATAACAATTTTCAGCATTTTTCAGCAATATTTTGCACAAGGACAGTACAAAAAAATGATTGTTCACTTTGTAACCTCTTTTTATAATTTATAATAAAAAATATAACACACAAAAAAATTTGCCCCCACTTTTGGATACTTTTTAACCTACATCTTTTCTGAGTACAAATTCATCTAGATCCTAAACACTTGCGGATAATTATTCATCTAAATTAATGACAATATACTTCCACCCACAATGGTCTCGAATGACTTACCCCAAGGCAACGTACTTTCACCGAACTTATTCGACATCTATATACATACATAATATTTATAGTACCCTAGACTACGATGCAAAACGCACCTTTGCAGATGACATACTGATTTATAGTATAAATCTTGCAAAAAGTCAAACAGTCAATATTAATTAGTCTTACACATACCTTGACCAGGCGATCGTAACCTTCAAATCCTTCAAATCGCAGCCGAACAAAATGGTCATTATTTTTATAGCCTTTAGTCGTAAAAATAATCTATCCCGCGCCCGTAGGGTACGCAACATTTATTCTAGTACACTAAAATACACATAAAATGTAAAAATATCAAACTAAAATGAACCACAAGTTTCCTAAATTTGATTCTGCACTACAAACGTATTCTTGCTATTTAAAAATTAAGAACTAGCCATATATTTTTTTTTAATGAAAACTTGACAAAAAATATAGTTTCCAATGTTAATTGTAAGTGTTAAAAATCCCTAGAAACATACTGCCTTATTATTTTTTTTTACTGCTTTGTATTATAATTAAAAGCTTTACATGACAAATAGACACAAATAAACTTATGAACATAATTAAATTCAAAAACATATTAACATCATTAAGACGTTCTTTTTTCTGACGAAAACATATTGAGACGAGGACGAGCGCGTGCAGTTTTGAACTTTCGCGCTCTTTTCATTCCCGCGCAATATCCACCTTGTGACGCCACCTACAATGAAAGAAACACAACAGAACAAATGATCAACCTACTGATGGTTTCATTGTAAGTGCCAGTAAATGCAGAAATGTACGGAAAGTAGATATCAACTTTAACGTATAGATAAGAAGAAGAAAGAGAAAAGAAAAATAAAAAGTAAGTGTATCAGTAAACACGCTTAGTACGCTTCAAGCCGCGAAAATTACGCTCTTCTCACGTCGGCAATTAAACCGCCAAACAATTTCTGAAGAAATATTTTTCAATTGTGCGAGGTGGATGGATTTCGTAACGTTATTGCTTTCATCAAAAGCTAATTCTCGATACGTAAAACCCTTTAATTAAACGTTGGTTTCAAAGAAAAACTAAAGAAAGGGTCCTATTATAACGTCGCCAAAATAGACCTTCAATAATCAGGTATGTGTCTTAATTAAAAGTTCCCAGGATTTTATTATTTTTCTTGTTCAAGTACAAATTTTGTTATTTTATATTATCATGCGCGAGTTTTCTGGTAAAAAAATGCCACACTCTTCGCGGCATTTTCTTTCTCTGTTATGGACAATAACCTAAAAAAAAGCAAGGGTGCCCTTCATTTTATAATAAACAATTTATATATTAATTCAGCAAAACAATACTTGTCTTTTTTATTATTACATTAAATTAAGTTTATTGTTCATAAAGAAGAAAAAAATTAATTACTTAAATAAATTTAAATAAAATATTTTTACCGTGTTTACAAATGCTGATAAGCTCAGACAATACTTTCAAGAGCAATTTTGTCATGTTATGTTATATTTTTTACACTTTACAAGATTTGAATATATACACTTTGCTTAATTAAATAATCAGTCTTTTCAATTGAAACTTATTTTATAATGAGTTTTATTACAAAAATGAAGTAAAACATAAATGATGAAATTTGTTGAACTGAAGATCCGCTGATTTCATTCTCCGTTGGTGATTCGGATATTGTTGCAAACTGCATTTCTGTAAATTAAATTATTTTCTATTATTTACCATTAAATACTGGTAATTACAGGAATTACAAATGTTTACAGTTTTGTACAATTGCAATAATCTTTATATAATCATATATAAATTTGTTTTATCTTTAATAATTTTGGGTTCTTACTTATTTCAAAGCAGCAATATAAGAATTTAAACATTATTATCTATAATATATATAGTATTGAATATAATAAATGAAAGAATTTAAATTAACATATGTAATGTTTGTACTTAGTGGGAAAGTTACATGTACTGTTAAAACAGTTTCGAACTGTTTAACATATATAGGTATATCTTCGCATCATAATTATTATGTATCAGCATAAACATTGTATTCACAAATATTAATACATACCTGATTTATCTTGTTCATCTTCATTTGATGAAGATAAGTCATCATAATATGACTGTTTGTCAGAATCTGCAAATGAAATTTCATTGTAATGAATTTTCTAAAATTTGACACGCAGATTTATTGATCTGGGATTTGCACACTGGGATTGTATATCTTTTATTAATAGTTGAGCTTACGTTTTCTAGATGTGGAGAAATGAATAATACTTGTTGGTTCGCTAAGACCGTAGCGATTCTGGCAACTTATAGTAGCCTCATATTTTACAGCATCATTTAATCCAGTCAAATTAAAAGACTCCGTATACAGTGGACCACTGGTGTCGACTGTATTTGGGACGTATAGCGTATGCCAGTCTCCCCGAACGCCATCCTTTATTAATATAAAGGCTCATTTAATATAAATCATGTACTTTATGATACATGAATTTTCCATTTCTTACAAGTAATATCGACTGCTAAATTATATTCAAATTTTCTTTTGTTACCTTAATTTCCCGGAATTTAAATACGCAGTTTAAAATTGGAACATAACTATCCACTTCCCAAATAAAATTATAAGTCGTTGATGATATGGCTTTTGATTCGCTTTTCAAAATAACCGGTTTAGGCGCTCCAGATAAAATAATTTGTCTCCAATGAAATCCCAAAGAATTGCTGGCGTTACATATATAATTACCATAATCACTTTCTAATACTCTTTTAATTATTAAACTGTATTCATTTATATCCTGATTTTGAATATGAATCATCCTTGAATGTGACGAGTGTTCTATCTTTTTTCTGCCAAAGTACCAATCTACCTGTGAATTGGTAATTAATTTAAAGGTATTAAGCTTTCATCTATTTTTATGCATTAAATTAATTTGTAAAGAAAAATTTGAAACCTTAGCCTCAGGCCATGCTTTCACATTGCATTCTAAATGCACCCGCATATCTGGAGCTGCGTGGATCCATGATTTTGTGACAGTAACTTTTGGTTTATCTGTTAAAATAATATATAGTTAATAGAAAATAGAAAATATTCCACGATAGAGAAAACACACGGGTTTAAAGTAATTAAATATTTAAATTGAATATTTAATTATAAAATTATAAAAAAAGAACAATTCTTTAATATAGAAAAATATTCTTTTAATTAACTTACAACGGATTTTAAGATCTATATTTCCAAATGCAGGATCACCTATGCCATTGCTAGCTTTACAAGTGTATCGTCCAGCACGATCCAAACTGTCAGCGTGAAATAGTAACCCGCCTCTATTATCAATTAAATCTAATCCTATGCCCTAGAAAAGCAACAAGAACATTTATATTGACATTATCCAGAAAGATGTTTAAGCCAAGATTCAGAAGAAGTCGCGAAAATTAAACGTAAAAGGTAATTTTATAGAAATTTAAATAACTTCACGTATAGATCTGTTTTTTTTAGAGTGGGTAGACATTGATACTGTTGTTGTTAGTTCTTATACTTTTCAACTCTGAGAGTTTAGAGTAATTGTGTAACGAGAGTGGAAATGTAAACAGAAAAAATATTTTAAAAAAATAGCGTAAAACTGAACAATTAATTATATTACCTTAGCGCTCCAAGTAAAAGTGGGGGGTGGTTGACCTTTGGCTTTACAAGCCATTTCCACAGTATCCCCTAGATTGACTTCTAGCTCACCTGATTCTGGTATAGTATGAACAGTAGGAGGGTCTGCACGGAGAGAAAATATTAAGGAAAACTACTAAGATTGTTAGTAAACTGGCCTGATACGTGAGAAAGTAAATTCTTTTCACATTGGTTGCTAATTACGCGCTAATAAAATGAGTAAAAATATACAGAAAAGCTATGCTTCTTGCTTTCCTAAATTTTATCTATAAATTAATATAATTCTAAATTTACAAAACGGAACTCACTATTTTCTAATTTTATTCCAATTTGATTCTATTCATTTGACTTAAAAATTTCTGCAGAGTGTAGTAATTTCAAAAATGAAAGAACTCACACAAAACTTCTATAGCATAAACTTGGGTAACATCACCCCACGAGGCTGCCCTAGATGCTTTGCAGACGTATTCCCCGACATCGTCCATTTGCACGTTCAAAATCTTCAAATTCCATTTGTTCATTTCGATTCCATTTGGGGGAATAACTTCTTGATTCGCAGTGTCTGTCAATAATATTCCTTCTTTCCACCATCTCACTCTTGTGGGTTCTCCTAATAATAATAAGCACAAGCGCCTTTATATATTGCAATCAATAAAAATACAAATCTGTTATGTGTTTTGGCAATCTATAATTATTTCAATTAAAAGTCACTTACCTAAATTATCTACTTGACATGGTAATTCAACAATTTTGTTTACAAATGTTTTCACAATAATTGGTACACTCCGATAATTTGAATCGGCATTGCCTCCATTTCCTTAAAGTATATAAAAATATGTGGAATATTTGTAATAAGTTCATCAAATATACATTCTGCTTATCAATAGTTAAAGTAATTTACGAATAGTTTGAGAGGAATGAATTGTTCAGGCATTCGAATGTTTCTATTAAACTATTAAAAAGTTAGATAATTTAAATCTGTATTGTCATCAACATATATATACTATTTATAGGTAATATATAAGACTATATATAATGTTGTAAAAAAAAAGTTGTGATTGTAATTATTTTTAAATTTTCCTAACAGTATATTTAGGAACAAATAAACGTGAGTTTAAAAATGAAAAAAGTAGTTTTAGTTGAAAAAACTCAAATCTTTATTGAATTAGGAATAAACAATAACGAACAAAATTATGATTTTCAATTTTGTCATTAGACGGCCTCATTCGTGTATCTGTCGTTTAGTTTATTCAAAGGCACTGTTGTTAGTACTTTCAATAGCATTTTTCATGCTGAAAAACTTAAGAAATTTCATTTATTTCAAAATTAAAATTTTTGTCATTGTATCGCTCATAAGATATCATACTTTCACTTCCTGAAAGTATTCTGCACTGAGAATTTTTCTCAGTATAGAGTTTATAATATGGAAAATTCTCTTTTAATGTTATAAGTGATAGCATAATTATTGGAACCTCAGTAAAAATAAAACATATGTGGCCATATGCATTTAGAAAAAAGATTAGCAATATTAACCATATGCATAATTAATTTTCGCGAATACTATAACGTTTTAGTTTTAGTTATCCGATTTTTAATTAAAACAACCATAATATGGTTAATTCAACTAGAATCCTAGTAATCAGGAGAATTAATTAAATAACTTTTTTCTCAATGTTTGAGAACAATTTAACGATACATATGTGACCATATACATTTGTCTTATTTTCATACATGGTTCCAAGTTTTTCAAAATTTTCACTTTTCAATTGCAAAATACGTACAATCTTGTATAGTCAAATAAGTTCTTGATACCTTCTCTTGTCTATATATGTTTTATTTTTATTGGATTTTAGAGTACTATTGAAAAACTACATTCAACGATATTGCAAAACCAATCAAATCTTTCATTATACTTTTTTTTTAAATATAATTAGAAAACATGAATTAAAAGTTGAAATTTACATTCTTACAACATTTATAGCTCCAAAATTTGAATGTCAACAGCTATTACGTGCACTTTGGAAGAATATGGTTTGAATTCATTTTTGTTGAGGAATACAAATGTATAGCAAAGTAAATACTTACCAATGAAAATGTGCAGCAAAATAATCCAAATCATTTTTAACTGTAAATTTGCATTAAAAACTTGTCACTTCAGGCGAAACATTCAATAGTAATGCAATACAAAGTAACCCGATAATTCGTGACGCTAATCTCAAACGATCACGTTAGCTTGTCGCGAGACACTGATCTCGTTATAAGATGACGAACTTGAGGTTGGACCATACGTGATATGTACATGCCAGCAGTCAATGTGCTGTGTGTAGTGTTATTCTGACCACAACGTTCGTTATGTGTCACAGAGATTCTCACGTTATTCGTTACAAAAGCGTGATGACTGATTCAATTACTTTCTCAAGCGAAACATTAATTTTGAGACTAATTCATAAAAGTGATCAATCTACTGATAAATTGCCAAGTCATTTACGCATGAAGTAATTTCCGCCGTTACAATTATAAAGGTTCCGAAATTAAAGGACGTCTGTGTGAAATTTCAACAAAAACATGTATACGCGGTTAACAAGTTCTTTTAAGAAATTTAAACTACCCAGGTAGAAATGAAATCGGGCATGCCCTATCACCTATAGGGCCCCAATGGGGCTGCAACGTGGAATACCTGAACAACGGTTTCCTGATTCGAGCCCCATAAGGGACTAACCAGGTACACTGCATTTGAGCACGTAATATGGCGTCCAAAGCTGGCCCAAGGAAGGTTACCTAATTGGGCACCGGTACAGAACGTAACGCTCGGCATCGGTCAGGCACCCATCAGGTTTCCATTTTT
>JABFPN010002331.1:0-22882 GCA_022817305.1 Leptoteleia sp. ZL-2020
ACTTATAAACTGTAGATCGGGAGTTCAAATCAAGGTGAATATAAAGTAAATTTTTTTTTATATAGAAATGCTTTGTCAGCCACTATGGCTCGACTGTGGCTCCTGGCCGCGTCCCACAGTCGATCCACTGCGGCAACATGTGTGGCTTATTGTGGCCAAGACTGTGGGCTCCCGCATGCCACAGTCTTAGCCACAGTGCTGTCATAGACTCTGCCACAATGTTTTTTCCACGCGGGTACTTAACCCTAGGTTCCGAACAGCGTTTTTCATGTATACGTACACGTACTGAAGAATCACCTTAATTTCCTTAAAATTTCGAAAGCAAAAAAACGTGAAACTAATTATTCGACAATGCAGAGTTAAAGCTAAGTTTAATCACGAAATTAAATTTCCCATCAAGTGAAATATTTTGATTAATTCGACGCGAAATAATCAAAATATTTCCAATACATACGATATCCGATCCCGGTTATTAAATTTATCGCCATTTCGTAGTATAGTGTATTATCACAGCGTAAAATTTCTGTTTACGTTGTCCGTTTTAATGGATAAATGCATTTTCCCCCATTAATGACGGACAAGATATTTTGTCCGGGCAGTTTTATAATTTTGTTTCATTTACAACACCGTGCGCCAAAAGTCGGCATTAGAATCGTTGCAGATTTTAATATTCATTAAATATTACTTCATTATCCGTGCGCATTTTTGTTGAAATTCATTCAGACGATATGTTTAAAACGATCTCGTCATACTCGGCAACGGACATTATTCAGCCAATTTTCACGGGGTTAATTTACCCACACCCTTGTCGCGCGGCATTCATATTATTGACCGGGAAAAGTGATGGCGATTGTTCAAGTGGTTCATCATAAACAACCATTGTGATATCAATTACCGAAAGATCATACCCGATAAATTCATTCATCTTTGTCGCGTGTGCCGAATTAAATTAAAATTGGTTCGCGACTGATAACGCTGGGCGCACTTTTAAGCGCCGCAAATTCGACCTGTAAATATGACGTTATTTCACTTTGCGAATATTCGCCGTCATAAATTCACAACACGTTTGTTATGCGCGCGAGTTATTCTTCTGGAAGTTCATTTGTAAACTGGCTTTTCTGTAATAAATACAATGTTAGTACGTGACAAATAAAAATCACCAGCTTTTCTTTATGTTCAACGTTCTACACAGATTGCCAGTAATTCCGTTTTAATAATTTCACAGGCAAAAAAGACGAATTCCCTGGGTAACTGACGAACTTTTTTTCACTTTTATTATTATTATTATTATTATTATTATTATTTTATTATTATTATTTTAAATCAATGCCTCTATTCGCTTTGAACCTGCACTGAGAAAAATTTATTAGTAGTTGCTATTATACTTGATAATAATTCAAAAATACGAGCGTATTTATAGTATTTCTTCACTGAGAAAAAAAATATGTTAAATTTTCGTATATAAATAGAAAACTTAGCACATATACTACTTTATATAATTATGTTTCCTTTTCGCATACTTAATGCTAAGCTTTCATACATTTTATTTGAAATTTTCTTATACTTTCCGTATAGTCTCAATTTCCTAACTATATACGAAAAATTAATATATTCTTTTTCTCAGTGTTGGAACGTATTATAGTAAGATTGATGAAGTACATTTTAAAGAAATATTACAAAAAAATTGTCGTTGTCAAGGAAATGAACCCGTTACTTTGGTCATCAGTCGAGCACTTTACCACCACTTTACGTCACGACACTAAAACTAATGAAGACTAACAATTTTTTTTAGGAGGTGGCGTAGGTTGGTGATGAAGGGCGCAACTGAAAACTCCGAGGGACAACTGCTTCCTTAATACCATTTTTTAATTTTTTTTTCTACCATACTTTGTTTATTAATTATTACAAAATATAGTAGCAACTACTAATAAACTTCACTCTTTGTCCGAATACCAAATTTAAATAATAAATTGAATTTTTGTTTGATGGCGGATTCTGCATGGAAAATTTTGGTTTACTCGCCTAATGACGAGGTTGTTAAATATTTGAAAGCGAGGAAAAATTAGAGAAATGAAACTGGCTTTGTAAAAAAAGAGTAAGAAAAACAAGACGAGAGGAGGGAAAGGTGTGGATGATAGAGGTGTTGAAAAATGTATGAAAAATTTACATGAGTTACTCATGCATGTTCACGCAAATAAGCATAAAGTATGCAAAAAGCTAAATTTGCATTTGACTATGTGTTTGTCAAATGTAAAAATAACGCAAACAAAATGCAAGTGTGTTGAAACTTAGAAGGGGAATAAATGTGTAGGCGAATTTACGACGATGGCGGGCATTTGATACGAAGGATTGAGAGCATTTGGAATATTTACGGAATGCGATTTAATTAATGCAATGATTGGATTTTTGAAATAAAGTATGGAATCAAAGTATCAGCGCGCCACAAATATACATAATAGGACACGTGTTTTAGCCGCTGTTAACATGAATCCACGCGGCTGATCGGGAAAAACCCAGAAATGCTGATGTAACACGTAACTCGGTATGGAGGATTTTGAAGAGTCACAACTTTCCAGTTTACTACATTGCTTTCCTCTGCAAATTTATTTTATAATTTATATAATGCTGCTATTTGAATTCAAAAACTATCGGAATTTCCCAAGAGAACATTTTTTAACGAAATGAATCTACTGAAAGTAAAATGGTGAACATTTTTTTAAAAAATAATGACCAAATTATTTATAAATATGAAAATGCATTGTCGTAAAATTAAAATTTTTTTTATAACTCTACATTGAGAGAAAATTAAAGAAAATTCCTTACACTTTAATAATTACATCAATAAGATCTATTAAAAATATATAATTGAATATTAAATAAAAAGTATAGGAATGGCAATCAGATGATACATTATTAATTATATTAAATATATCATATCACTGATAAAATGTTTTAAAAGTTCACCTTGATATTCCATACAGAATATACAACATGACAACATTCATAGCGTTCTAGTGACATGTAAAGTTTGTCAACAGTTATAGGAAGTTTGTGGATCTGTATGAAATTTGATTTAATTTGACATTTGACATGATATCCAAAATACTATACATACATAAAACAATTTTTCTAATAAAGAAAACAAATACTTGTGAATAAACGGAATTTCTTTTAATATTTAATCAAACAAGTACGTTTTATTCTTTAAAAAGGAAATTAAACTTAAACTTTAAACAGTATAGAATTTCCTAAGTCCAAAAAGAAATATTCTTCAACAGAATTTTATTACAAGTATAACTTACATGCATTTCATCAAGTTAATAACTAAAATAGTTCAAAATTGACATTTCTCGTAGATATCCAGACTTTTTGAGGAAAATTCTACACTGCTAACAAATCAATTGTACACCATTTTACTATCCTTGCACTAATCTCAATTTTGTTGATAAACAATTTAGATAAACTGCGAAAATGATATCCCTTCAACATTCTTCAAAATTCCTCAGACTACTTGGATATTTTAAAAATTACATCGATTTTTGTTAAAAGAAAAGGAGAGAGAAAAACATATTGAATAAATTATGATATATACACTGAGAAAAATCCATGAGCTATTTTCAATTCCACGGTGAGCTTGAATATAATTACTAAAATCAAACGAATTATGCTGAAAACAAGTGAAAATATTTGCTACAATAAACTGCATTTAGCACTTGTTATAGTTTTCTTCAGCGAATCCCAACCAGCTCTGAAATCAAGATATTTGGAGTTGATATAACTATATATAGGTGTTGTTAGTTCTTCGTGGAGTTGACTGTACTCCACCAGTATCACTTGATTGAAAAAAAATCATACATTTGTTTCAAACTCAGCATGGTGTTGTACGTATTTAAATTCACAATGGAGTTGACTGTAGCGAATATCGTTTGATTCAAACCTCTTTTTCTTTCAGTGTACATATAATGTGACATTATGATCACAGCTTTCGCAGTATACGTTGGTATTTTTCATGCATTATCTTTCCCCGTGTACTGCACCTGGTGTATAGTACAGAATATTACGTACACTGCAGCTACCATCCACTTTTATCCAAGTACCACTCCAGTAGGGAACCGTACTAAACTTTATAGTGCGCAGAACAGTTAAAGATCATCGTCGAGAAACTAAGCGAGATAAATAATCTTTTCAACGCATACCTTAATCGAGTAACATTGAAAATAATTAATTAAAACTTAACCAACTAACAATACAATAACTAATCAAATGTTAATTAACTTAATACCTAAACAGTTAATACCTAAATATTGATTAATAACTAATGCAACAATTAATTAAATTTAACATAACTGTTCCGTTTGTTGCATTCATTGCTCATAATTGTCCTACAGATTACGTAAGTTCTAAATATAATTGGTTAATATAATCGAACAATAAGTATAAAAAGAGGTTTTATTTTACTCCGCCTTGGTGAAAGTAAATGTACACTCAATCAATGAAAAGCAAACGATTATTATCGACAAAGATATTAACAGCGAAGGCAAATGCTCTAATCAATAGTAATAATATAACTGTATAACGGGTACGATCCCTCACAAATTTATCACCAATTCCGATGAAATAATTTATAACCATCGAATAAACCTCTACGAAATAAAGAACGAATTTGATGATTGCAACAATTTTTAACCCAAAATGACCACCTTTGTGTAACAGACCGTCATTTTATTTAAATTCATCGAACTTTTTATTACATTACTCAAGCGAGAATTGCCGGAGTTAAAACTAATGGGTCGATACTGGCATAACGTTATAAAGCACTTTCATCGCCTAAATCATTGAGAAAACCTACCACCGAAACACTCGACTGTTTGTTATTGAAAAACTTCGCTAAATTTAAATAAATATTTATCCATTAATTTGGTGTAATGCTTGGAGCGACTTATAAATAGCGTGCAAGGAAACCGATAGAAATATTCGACACAAGTTCGAATTGAAAGCGAATTAATTTGAAACCCAAGAGCACGGAGAAAAATGTTAACCAAAATTTGGTTCTTTTTTAGCTGACCAAAATCTTTAGTTAAAATAACCAAATTATTGTTTCAATAACAAATAATTTTGGTTGAAGTAACTAAAAAAAATATTCTGACCAACATATTTGGTTATTTCAACTAAAAATTTTGGTCAGCTAAAAAAGAACCAAATGTTTGGTTAACACAACTAAACATTTTTCTCCGTGAGGAAGCGCGGACCACGGCACGGAAAGCGCATCCTAAAATTAACTTTTCACCAAAGAACCTTATTCGTTTACAATTCTGTCGCGAGGAGAACGTAAAAGTTAATCATAACTATGAATAAATCAATACGTGCTGAGATACGAGCGCTGCAACTGGACGTAACGCCAACAGTTTTTTTTTTTTTTTTAATTCAGATCACTTCGATTCGTACTTTCAAGATAAACTGTTGGTTATTATGATCAAACGTGCGTGCGCGAGCTGAAATTCAATAATTTACAGCGCGCAATGCGTGCGATGATTCGCCGAATAAAGACCGGAGAAATTCTCCTATTAGTGGATAAAATTGTCCGATAGGAGATGCGCGCTCGGTGGACCCTAGAAAAATGAGTAAAACAGATAAAACGCGCTAAAGAAGTGGAAGGTCGTGTAGTTGAAAAATCGATTAAATTCGACAACCAGGCAGGATGTTTAGAATGAGTGTTATATAAAGCGTCAATAAAATTGTATTGCGTTGAAAGTGCGCGGGACAATGGGAAAGTTTGGCAAGTACGATATTGAGTTCTTGCAATAATAAACGATTTTTAATGAAAAATCGGTTGGATGCTTTGCGTATCAATGTAAAGTTTAATAAATAATGTCCGATGATTAAACGAGTTGGACCTATGAAAAACGTTTTTGTACACTGAGAGAAAAATTTGTGTAAAAATTGTAATCTTTGTTTGTAATTTGAGGATATGTTGGATAAAGCCAAAAAGTTACAATCGAAAATTATAAAATGTACTCACAAAACACGTAAATATTATGATTTTTCACTTTATTTCTACAAATGTTTGAATACATTGTACAATTTTTGATTGTACTTTTCCCAACCTTATCCATCATGTCCTCAAATTACAACGGATAATTACAATTTTTACACAAATTTTTCTCTCAGTGTAGAAACATTTATCAGAGGGAATTTTTACTCAAATTTTTCTCCGTGATATAATTGAAAAATTACTTACGTTACTTATTTTTCATTCCAGCCTGTTAAAAAGTTGAATTTGTTTTTTTCGAAATACTGGCATTTTATGTATATTGTGTATTAAAATTGAATTTCATTTAATAAAGCAACCTCTCAACTCATAAAAAATGTTTTATTTATTACAACGTTTGGAACTCATGTGATCCACGTCAAATCAATAAAACAATCTCAAATCAGATCAAGTTATGAAATCATTCCACCGGATATAATACAGCAATAAGTCAAATTTGTCCACGACGATAATACTTCTTATTTTGTGCCTGGTACAAATTGCATTAATATAAAATAAATAATAAATAAATAAACATTAAAATTATAATTCTACAACAACAATATCCAATTTGAACTTATCAACATAAATATCACTGCTGATATTGATTAAAACTGGCTTCGCTCGTGCCACCAATTTCGCACCTCATTTGCCAACCCATTGCACTTGCTGCGCAATCTACTATTTTTCTATACACCTGGAAAAATAGCAACACTGCAACGACATTATAGAAACTTTGCAAGTTTTAAACTTGCCTGTTACTGCAATACTGCGATAACGCCCGTCATATTTTTGCATTTGAACTTCCTAATGAGAACTATTTATTGATTTAACAATAATTAAACATTGTAACGTCAGGCAGACATTAAACTAACGTTATTATAATGTTAACTTAACGTTCGGAAGTGAACCTTCAGTTAAAATAGTAAGATAATAATGTAACTTTCTTTCAACGTCACTGTTCCATTCGACTAGGACCATCGGAGCACACCCTACTTATCTCTCTATTTAAAAAGTCAAATCCATTATATCTATCTTTCACTCGGAGAATAGATATGATAAAAATTACTAACATTGTCAGTAAACTCGTCATATACTTGAAAAAATTGAAAATTTACTATCTCAAATTAACAAGATCATTCAGTTTGGCAGTTATTGTTTGAAAACTGACAATAATTGTTAAAATTCTGATTATTTTTATTAATTTAAGATAGCAATTATTCCACTTTTCCAGATATATGACCAGTTTGCTAACAAAGTTAGCAATTTTTATTACATCTTTCTCTCCGTGTTAAATCTGCGAAAAAAAAGGATGAAAAAGAGAGAAGGAGCAGGCGTACAGATTTGCCTCGATAGCTACTCGACTTTCATCGCGCAAAAATGAAATGGTCCGAAACGGGCTAGAGGGTCGATTAATTGAGATTCGCTGGAAAGCATAGGCCTTTGTCTTGTTGGCAGTGTAGAGAGCGGACAACGCGGCATCGACGTCCACGTACACGTCACCGCTGAAACGTTCCGTCGGAATTTCAACGGTTTCGGATCAGTTTCCGAGCTACCCCATCGCGACTAACTTGGATGTTTCTTGTCGCTTTTCTATCGCGTCACGTTCGGTTTCGGTTAATGTGACAGCTGATGGCCGATACAATGCGCGGATGATACGGCACTCGTGTCAATCCGCCAAATGTCGTACTTACACGCTCGTTAAATGTAGTAATGGATTGTAATGCTGACTGACAGTCGTGCACACAAATTAAATGATTTTTAAATTCCCACTTGAGCACGACCGCGCGCCATTCAAATCGACAACCAACACGCAGTCTTCTATTTTCCTTTACTTTTATCATTCATTTCCATGGACCTCGACATTTTTCAGCGGATTCAACAGATTCAACGCCTGCTCTTGGGGGAAGACTTAAATTATGCACTGATTGACGTCGGATGGAATTCTTTTCGTCGTCTTCGAAACTTTTTCGAATTTAAATTTTTAATAAACAACCGGACGAATATGAGCCGAGGGCACAAAATTCTAAGGATTTTCTGACAGTGTCTTTCTTCGAATCGTTTAATGATCTGAAAATATTACAAGATGTTCGGAGTTCTCTTTTTTAGACATTTCCGATGACACTTTATTGAAAAGGTGTAAAAATATTTTGGGATATTCATAGTACATGTTAAGAAATAATGGAAGAACATTTTTAAAACAGTCGGAAGAATCAAATATCGAAGGGAATATTTTCAATATATCCTGAGAATATTTCGTATTATTAAGGAGGTTAATTAGATGAATGTTTACATGCAGCACAGAGTACTTTGATTACCAAATCGCTGCAACTTTGGCGAATAAAATCTAGCATAACTTAATTAGAGGTACATTGAACAATTATTTATCGATACCCTTGCGAATGTTCATTGCGTTATGCATAATGTTAATATTTATGCAGAAGTTTCCTGAAAACAAGTGTTTTTACTTATTACATATCATCATACATTTAAAATACACTGAAATAAATATTGAAAAAGTGTTCAACCATTCCAGTTATTAAATTTAATAAATACGGACATAGCAACGAAATTTGTTACCTGGAAAACTAACTATAGTTCCAATAACAATAAAATTTTTCTCATTGTAACTTGATCCAACTTTCTAATAACGTCCATAAAAAAAATAGGAAATGCGGAACACAAAGGAACTAACTATTCTGTACACTGTTTCTGTCTCTATACCGTTTTATAAATACTGAACAAAGAAAGGAAAGTGAAAAAAATAATTGAGCATTCTGTAGATTACATTTGTAACAATTACTATAAAAGTGTTAATACGTAATTCGTCCTTTGATAGAAAAGAACTTGTGTAGCAGTTGTCTGAAAACTCAGTGTTGAATTAGAAGGAACTTGCTGTAACTATAACTAGGGCAAATACAAAAGCTAGACCAATGGATGTTGCCGAAGGCGACTAAAATAAGGGGGATAATATGAAGCTTTCTGGTAGAGAATACTAATAGACGATAAAAAGTTCTATTTTCACTACAATCCTAAATTTCGTCATCCAATATTAGAATTCGCGCGGAGTAGACTATTACCTACTTTTAACTAATAAAAACAATCAACGTTTGTTACTTTAATTAATACGATTTTCGTTCATTGACGATTCAGAATTGGAGCGCTCGTTTTCCTGCTTTAAAACATTTTATTATTACATATGGTCAAGCTTTGAAAAAAATTAAATTATACCTTGTAATAAATTGGCAAAGTTCGAATTTATGTAAAGTATGATTGCTGTATAATTTCGTAATTTAATAACTTTAAATTCGGGAGCCACGTACGCGTAGGTGCAATTGCTAGTCTACAAACAAACATCCACTCAATCTTTATCAGAAAACTTTTAATACACTAAAGCAATAAAATTTTAAGTCAAATAGTTATTTTAATTCAACCTTTGAACTTAATTTATCTAATTAGCTTTATTAAACAGCAAACGGTGGAACTCAATTTACACGGAGAAAAATGTTTCTGTAAGTACAATATTAATTGCTTTGTTAAGTCGTATATATTAAATTTATGTTGAAATTTAATGTTAGAATTACAAAAAATAATGCTCTAACGGCACAGCTGATTTACATAAGATTAAATGTAGCATTTACAAGAGAATTTATTGAATGATAACTTCTGGCACCTATATTGGCACGAAGTGTCATAAATGATGATCCTGAATAAGGTCGAAGGCCACAATTTGTAGACCAAAGAAATTATACTTTTAAATTGTCAAAACGTATGTTGAAATTGTAATTTTTTGGGAGTTTGGAGAAGATAAAGTGAAAGGCAAAATGAATAGTAAAAGCCATTGAAGCCAGTATGAAACACAAGCCGAGCTTTCGCTGCTAAGAGAAAGACCGCAGATTGGTCTGCGGTATCGCCTCTGCGGCGCCATCTCAGTTTTGAAGATATATAAGCAAAATCGGCCTGCGTCGAGTCAATCGAGCACCAGATTCCACCCCAACGGAGTTGCGCTCGACCACGTTGAGTAAAGTATTGGAAAGCCGCCATCCCACTGAGAATCGTAAAATTTTAGTTAACCATCTTTTCAATTAAAAAACTTGGAACGAAAGTGACAAACACTTTAATTAGCAATTGTGTAAATCTTAAAATCGTCGTTTTTCTTGTCTTAGGAAAGTCACTTCATAAAAAGAAAAGTCAGAAAAAATGCGAAAATTGGAAGATAATGAAACCAGAAAGAATGTTGTAAACTTTGGGAATGAAGATTCAACTATGATCAAATTTTATAAGATCTGATACAAACTGGCCGGGGTTTCATCAGAAATCGTTTGATTTGAGACAAACATAGTCAAATCTGGATTTCGTCTAAATATGACCAGAACAGAAATGATATATAATGTAATGTAATAAGATGAGATTTGAAATTTATGCCCGATTAGTACCAGTCAAATTGTAGTTTTCCAAAATTGAGCTGATTTTCTCTACATTCTTCATTATTAAGCATAAATATATAAAATCCATTTATTTTAAAATATTCGAATTCGATCAGAATTATTATTATTATAATTTAATTTCCTGCATTTTCTAAAAATTGTTTTTATAAAGTATGTTACAAACATTCAACTGACAAGTTTTAAAAATACAACTTAATTTTAACTACTACCGACGTAGATTTAAATTTTAATCCATTTCATTTAAATGCTAATGCAGATATAAAAATAAATCAAATGAAATTTATATTCATATTGAACAGTAGAAACCATTTTAAACAGAGATGAAATTAAAACAGTAAAAGTATATTTATTTTACCTCGCAAAAATTATAAAAATTTACAATAATATTTTTGCGCGTTATAATTTGACGTACTTTAACGAAACAAGATATCATAAGTAAAAAGTAATTTACTGATTTAAGACAAAATGTCTTCAACCTGAAGTACACCGTTTAGTTTTATTCCTACCGAACAATGCAGAATTTTAACGGCTTTGCACATAAAATGTGGCAATTCTATGACGATGCATGTACTACTATTCTTCATATTTTATCTCCTCCTCTACTAGCCCCGATCCTGTACAATATCTGACAAACCCACCGGTGCAATCGAGGATTAATATTTGATCAAGAATCTAACTTCTTCATTTCAGAAAATAATTATTCGTTAGTCCAAGATTTTTCAATTTTTATCGCAACATGAGTTCCACTTCAAAAAATATATTGCATAAATTATAGAATAAATGCAAAGTTTATTAAAATAATTAATTGATTTAATTGAAACGATGTGTCCTTATAAATTATATAAATAATTTTCAGAATAACTCAAGTTTTAATCTTATAAATTATTTTAACATCCATTTAAAATAATAAATTATTAATGTCAATCTTATTCAGATAATTCTATAGATTTGTAAATATAAGATGAATAATAACACTATTACTTAATTAGATATTTTATTATGCTTTATTTTCAATTAATTTTAACGTTTAAAATATTAATACATCGCCTGAATTTGTAATAAAAGAAATAAAAGTGAAATTTGTCTCATTACTTTTTTATTAATCTACCGACCTCTATATTTTAATCATGCAAAATAAAATGAATCATCGTATTTTTATAAAAAAATTTGTTGTTCCGTTTTATACTTTCAAAATAATCCTTGAAACTTTGTGATCCCAACGTAACACGAGAGTTTCAATTTCACATTTTGTGTAATATACTTGTTTATTACCTTTTCAAGCAATCAAGAGACAAATACATCATATATATGCAATGACCAATAAACAAGGCTACAAAATTGTTGCATCATCAACTGAAATTGAGTCCCGACAGGATAGATTGTTAATAAAAGTTTTTAATATAATTGTTTGAAAGTTTTAGATAATTTCCGGTGCAACAAGTCTTCGGAGGTACAAGCTATTTTGATTGATTCCTAAATAGTGTCATCTATTGCACAGAGTATAGTTAAACATTTCTGGTAATATACGTGAAATATAATGAAATTATGAAATTCCAGGTATATGTATTAATACCTTACAAAACATATTGGGTAAACGAAAATATATCCACATGTCATTATTGTTAACAAAAAGTTCCTTACTGGTTAATAAAGTAGATCATTTTTTCTCTATTATCGTTACTGGTTATTATTATACTGCAATTGTTTTTATCTCATTTTTGCACTGTATAGGAATATGAAAGGATACGTAATATTTATAGCCATACTGACACTTTTTCTTTAATTATTTCAATAAAAAACAAAAAATTATTCTCCACATACTGAAATTAAAAAAAAAATACTGGAGCACTTGTTATTTATAAATATACATTTTATTAAAAAGCAAAAAAAATTTCATTTGTAACTTATAATTGAAAATATAATTTAATAATGATGATAATACTGCATTTTAATATGTTTCATTCAATTACGCAAAATATTCAAATTATTAGATCAATTTATTTTAAAATTATTGAATAACATTTCCTATACGTTATCCAGGTTTGTGATAACAATTCTTCAATATATATGTCCATCGTTCATGTTATTTAAATCGAACCGATTTTAAATCATTCGAAAGTAAACTATTATTGATGAATTTTAATTGTTTTCAACTATTTCAAATAATTAAAATACTGAGAGAAAAGCGAAATATAGGTCGGAATGTAAATTAATTAATCTCTGAAACGCATTAAACAAGTCTATTTTAATTAAACGAAAAACATCGTAATGTCGTTCATGTCGCTACACTAAATAATTGAACATTTATTAAATTTTTAAATTCGAATATATACATTTTACAAATTCACATTGTTCAGCTGTATTTGAACAAGAAATGTATAGCATTACAAGTAAACGCACGAAAATAAATGTGTGAAATGAACGTTTGTAAAAGTGGAATCCTTTGAAAATGTAACTTTACTAAAAGACAAAAACTGACCCTTTGCAAAGTATATTAAAATTCGTTAAAATGAATTTATTACAACTTATACGTTTTTCCCATAACTATAGTATTGCCTGTATCAGAAATTTAATCTATTTCAAATTAAACAATCGAAAAAGATATAAAGGAATTTAAATTTACGTTTGCCCTAAATGTGTTCACTTGTAATACTTATGCGAACCTCAAAAATATTACAAACAGGATTCTAAATAAAAAGTAAATTAAAAATAATATACAGTAACTGGTTATTTCTCCCCGAAAAAGCTGAAGAAAGCATTAGTAAAGTATAAAAGTTTGTAATTTACAATTATTATAATTTTAATAACTTTAATAATAAGTATATGATTTTTACAATCTGTCATGATTGAAGGGAATCTGTCATTTAGGTAAAGTCGTCATTAAAGCTTGGATAAATCCACTGCCTTAGTCGTCTGGAAGGTGACGTGTAATGCCATTCTTATACACCAAACGTAGTTGAGCTTACCATCTTGTGAGAAGTTTGTTCAACTACCCCTATATACAGCAAACAGTTTCCCACTTTTATTCTAATTTTATTCTTTTACATACATTTATTTTTTTTTTGCTTCTAACAAAAAATTAGTTAATATATAACTTTTATTTATTAACTTTATTATATATGTAAATTACAGTTCACATTACATTGTAAACTGTAATTAATTAGTTGTTAACTGAAGATATAATTATAACTCTTGCACAAAATATAATTAATATCTTGAAGATATTTTTAACAACAACAAAGTGCTCTTGAACCTGTTAATTATAATTATTATGATAATTATTTCCGGAATTGAAATTCATTCATTCTACAATGATTTGCATCTACAATGAATTCAAATTATAGTAATAATATTTGATTGCTATAACCGTTAATATTATTTTCTTTTTAATTTTATCTTATTTAAAATATCTAGTGAATAAATACATTGTAATTTAATAATAAACATTTTCATTTTCCCATAGCAGTACCTTTAAATTGTACATTAGACGGTATTATTTCAAACACAGGCATGTTCGCTGAAAATTTAACATTCCAATGGACATAGGGGGCAGCTTACTTTATATTTCCCTCGTTAGTTCAGGTCACAGAACGACGTTTACGCAGAATATATTATTTGAGCTTTTGAAGATTTATTTGGTTAATTACAATTTGCTTTAGTACGTGTGCAATTACAAATACCATCGGTTACACAAACTTTGGTAATATCATTTTGATACTAAAATTAAACATTTAAAAAATTATAATTATCATTTCAAAAGAAAATAATAAACTATAATTTTTTTTGTTTAATTATTACATTCATTTTTACCGCGAATATAACGAACTCGATATTATGTATACCTATTTCAGTAACATTTATAAATATTGAATATTAAATAAATTTAAAAATAAAATTAATTTTTTGCAAATACCAATTTTTTCATAAATTAATTTTTACACGTTAATGAATTGTAAAATGTCTTTTGAGGGAGAAAAATGTATTATTAAGTTTCTTGAAAATAATTAATTAATTTTAGAGTAGCATATAGGAGCAAACTTTTCTTTCTATTACAATACTATTGTACACATTTTAATATTTAAAACAATCGTTTGCAAATCTATTAATTGCAAATAACATTCTTCCATGGTCCGTCAAATTCTCAACAACAAAAAAAAACGTTATTAATTAAAAGAAACTATTGTCTTTATAATAGTACCCTATACTCTGTTAATTAATTTAATTAGTGGTGGATAATATAATCGAAGAGGCATTATCACTGACCTGGCAACTTCTTATTGTTGGAAAAATTGTTAATACTTTAACTGTTGTGACGATGGAAATATTTTAATTAATATTGAATTTAATTTTAATACGTCATTTTAAAAATAAGACTCATTGCAAATTCTATCGCTTTGTAATTCTGAAACTTTTCGAAATTAAAACATTTTTAATCATTATTCTGGAAAAAACTATGTTGGGTTAACTCAAAAGACACTGTTGGATTTAAATTGTGAAAGACAGTTGAATGTATTAAACAATGAAAATAAAGAAAGCGAAAATGATAATATTTTATCTTTATTCAATCGCCATATATTTGCATTCATTTGCCTTTCACAAAGTAGTTCCAATGTATTATTTTTCCCAGTCTATAAACATTGAATTTCGAATTTTCGTTGAATTGATTTTTCTTCTTAATTTTGAACGGCAAAACCACGAATAATGTTTTTTTGAATTAATTTCAAGACATCCTAAATAATTATTCGCAATTTGCAAATGTTATTATGAAATCAGCATTCAAAAGTAATTATTATTATGATTGTTTAAAATATCTGGTTTAATTAAAATTGCTTCACTGTCGTGATATTTCAAACAGAATTTTTTTCGAAAATTATTTATCATCTGTACAAGAATACCCATTCGATTAATTTTAACATTTCCCAATTGAACGTATATACGAAATGCAACTAATAATACTTTTTTGCCAAGGCCTTTTTTAAATTTTATTTGCAAGTATAAGCGTGTTATATGTAGTTCGCGTTTACGCTCTCGTAAAGCTAGCACACATTCGTAGTTACACTTACAAACTCAATTTGCGTTCAACAATTCCCCGTTGAATTTTTTATGCAATTATCGTAATTAGTTTTTGCACTTCATTGAATGTCAAATGTAAAAATTCTCAAAAAACACTTAATTGAAATTTTAAATCGATATAATACGATATCTCGATATTTTCGGTCAACTGAAAGCAACAAATTCACAAAGTGAACAATGCATTAATTAAATGAATTTCATGAACATCAAATCTGATGACAAAATATATTGATTTTGATTTATTACCAAATATATTGATGATACACAATGTTAAAATTTTGCAATTTTCATCCCAAGAGTTTATTAGCTACTTTATTTTGTTTTTTAAACGGACTAATTTTATTTTATTTAATTTTATTTATAAGACTCTTATTTATTATTGTACGACCTTTCGTTTTATCTCGTTTTTTTACTACTTTTTGCTGCATATTTTTAAAAGATTTTTACTACATTTATTCTGTATATTTTTAAACATTGTATAAACAAAATAATCAGCCCATACACGAAACCAAACTTATCCTGAGAAAACCCTGAATTTTGCGTAATCACTAATGGACAAATTAAATCTTATTAAAAAAGCAGGTAAATGAACGTACTCAATAATTTATCTACACTTTCCCGTCAAAAAATTGTAAATGAAACTCTTCTCGAGGTAACGGAAATACAGAAATAAAATTTCTCAGAAAGCTATCATTAAAACAACCATAATCACCCCGTATTATTACCAATGAAAACTAACGATTTCTATTATCTCCTCAATTATGAAACCATAATACTTCGAACGAGGAAACTGACAGGTTAAAATGTTATTGATGAATTTATCGACCCACATTATAATAGCATTACTGGTGGCAATGAAATCAATGCCGAAATGCTAACACTATTCAATAATAATAACACTAGTATCATATTTATTGTCATGTCATTTAATTATCCCTGTAATGCTAACAGTGACTAATTCTGCAGAGCCAATTACTTACAGCTTTATGATTTCTTTATGTTCGGTAACAATTTCCTAACTTCAGATGTACGCATCGCTTTATCCTCACGATCATATCACATTCATACTTTGACTTCAATTTTTGATACTCTAATGTTTAAGCAGTTATCTTCTTTACTATTCCCTCCCATCTTTATCTTTCATATTCTGACAGTAACTATTCCATAAAAGGTAAATCCACCTCGTTCTAAATAAGTATTTATTCTTATTTCATTATACACACCATTACTCGACATATCTTACAATATCCCTACATCTTTGCAGAGGAATCCTTCCCTTTGTCCTGCGATTCTATTTTTATCATACTACTCTTTAAATGAGGATTTTTTAAATGAAAACTTAAACTTTAAAAAGTTTCTTTCATTCCAAAAAAAAAATAACTTGATTTCCGTCGCGACTTTCTTTTCATTTATTGCTCTAACAAAATTGTCATCGAAAACAAAATTATTTATTAATGTCATATTTAAGATGCTTATTTTTGTCATAAACGTTGCACTAAGTTCCTTTAATGACGACTATAAACTAAAATTAGTTTTACATAAATAAAGGTGCTTTTTAGATAGATAAATGTAATAGTTATCTTTTATAGAGCACAGAAATGTTTAATAAAAAAAAAAAAAATAGCACGCTTGGTGAAGCGTGCATCAACATTTTATTGTACATAATAAACTAAAGTATACTGAAATTTCATTAAAAATTATTACTTCACCTCTATAACCACTCTATTATTCATAATCGGAAAATGATGTTACTTGTAGAATAATATCACCGAAATGAAATTAAGGTTGTTTATTTACGATGCAAAAGTATTAAGAAGTAAATGATATTACATAGTTAAGTAAATTTCACGCCAGACTGCAAGGTTGTAGGTTAATGTTGTCACTAGCAGCCGAGAAATATATTATTAAAGTTAACTAAAAATGCACGACTCTTTACGAGATGTAATTAAACTTTTCTGCGCATCAGTAACTTATTGTAATGCTGATTAATACTAAAAAAATAATATAACAAATCGTAATACTTTGGAAATATGAAATATATGAAATAAAAAATTTATATATTGAAATTAATTTAAATCGACGAATTCGCGGTCTTCAAAGTTTTGCATCTCACTAGCCTTCGACGACATCTGTCGAACGAAAGTGCAGCGATGTCACTACTGTATAAGCTGTGGCAATATGCACAAATCTTGCCTATAGATAAAGCCACGAGAAATTTTTTCGCGTGGGTTATCTTTTATTAATTTACATATACATTTTGCACGAAACAAAATCAACTACTTAATAACATTTCGATGTCCTTTTTTCATTAACAATAATTGAATTACTTATTCAAATAATAATCAAATCTTTTCGATATTAAATTATTGTTATACGCTTAAAAATGGTTCAATTTGAATTTTGCTTAATAACAAGTAAAATTCGTTTGCGTTATCAGGGTAAAGAGACACGATGGTATTCGTCCGAAGCACAAAACAAAACACTATCTCTTCTCTATGTGCCATTAAACTTCAACAGACAACACACACTTTAATGTCAAAACCTTGAGATCCTATCACTAGGATTAACGAAATGTAACAAAGTAAAGTCTACGGTTGGCAACAAACTTTCGTGTTTACTTAATTAAAAAAAATAGCACTTCAGCTTGCATCTTTAATAGATTAGAGAAAATTAATTTTTGCTTTAATTTATTTCGCGCTATTTTAGAGATAGAATAATATTATTCGTACTCTGAATAAAAGAAATTTACGTTGTTATGCAAATCGATGTTTATTATGGTAATGTGTGTTGAAAGTTACTTATTTCTTTTTTACTTGCACTCAAAAAAATGCTTGAACAAATTTTACTTTAAATTCTAGTACTTCAAACCTTATAGATTTAACTTGTATAAATATTTCCAATATACTATGTTCAAATTTTGTTTTAAAAATAAGATAAAAAACAGTGAAACGATGACTTAAAATTAGTAAAAATTTCCTTAAATTCATTAGTAATATTTTGATGTTTTGATTCTAAATTTGAAAATATATATCTCCAATTAGATACTTGATAATAAATTAATTATACTTATTAAATATAAATACTCCATTTCTTTACTACAATAATAATTCTAGTATAAAAAAAATAAAATTAATAATCTAACTTTACTGTTCAAAGCAGTAGATCTATTGCAATTGTTAACGTTTTTATTTCTTTGTTAGTTGAAATCATCATAAATCATGTGTGCAATGAAATTAATGAGACTAATATTAAATATGGAGCAATTAAAATGTACGTTATATTATTTATTCCGTACTCCAAATCGTATGTAGAAAAACTAAGCTTGTTGACATAACCTAAAAAGTTGCTTTCTCGAGTGCTTGACTGTTTATTGACGTAAAGTCCGACAGTCACGAAATGAGTGCAAGAATTTAACTTTAGAATACAAAAGGTTTTCAGTTTGATTATTATGTAGGAAGTTTTTTTTTTATATTTTACAACTAGATAAGAAAAGTGAATAATAACAATGAGTTGAGGGCAAGTAAAAAAAGGTCGAATGTACTCTTACGTTACCAGATAATAAAGATTTACCATCTTTATTATTATTTAATGAATAATATAATTTTTTGTACACTAAAAGGAATTTATAAGTACTTGCTACTACACTAAGAAAAATATGACAGAAAAAATTACTGCTTTTAACTGTGTTTAAGATGTACATTCGTCTATCAGTAAAAATTACTGCTTTTCAAAAGCAAAGAAACTAGTTTCAAATATTATATTTATAATTGAAACAGAAACTTTTCCTGTTAAAAACTAATTTTACTGAAAGATAGATACACATCTGAAATACAATTAAAAACAGTAATTTTTTCTGTCATGTTTTTCTCAGTATATAATTTATAAATTCTCGAAGATATGTGTGCATTGACAATACTCTCTGCAATATATATATTAAAAAAATTGATTGATCCCTCTACAGCCTACCAACATACGTCACTTTCAAAACGAATGGAATATCGTACTTAACTCGAAAAAGGTGGTTTCAGACTGGTAAACCTTTACCTTTGCCTTGGGCTTAACTACCAAATTAAAGTCATTTTTTTCTTCGTTAAATAACACATTACTTTCTTACATTTTCTTAAAATGTATTTTATGTGCATGTAAATTCTGTTCTCTAAGTGAACAAACTAATTTTTAAGGTAACTTTGATTTGGAAGCTCCTGCATTTATTATTTATGACAATTCGACAGGTAATTATAATGTTTCATTCAATTCAATATTCCCGCAAAAGTTTCCTTTCATCTTCAAATATTATTTCACAATTTATGCTCACGAATATCTCGAAAACACTATAAGTAAATACGTTTGACTGTGCATTGATTTATAAATAAGATTATGTATGTGTATTGACAGCAGCCTTTAGATGAAATAATTCAATATACAGGAATTCGAAATATCAATTTGTTCGGAAAAGATCTTAAAATAAACAATGAATGTCTGATAATAAATAAATGTTTCGCGTATTCGTAATTATTTTTTGCATGCAATTTTTTTTCTACCAAGTTTTTTTTTCGGGATAAAAAACTGCATGTATAAAATATTGTTTGATTGCGCATTATTTGTTTCAGTTCAGGTAAAAAAATATTTCTATTCAACAAAAGTTTCCGTCAACATTTATTGCCGAATGTAAACGAACGTTTTGTTGCATCAAAGAAAATTCTACTTTTTATTCTAATTTTGATACGAAAAAAGTTTGGTTACAATAGAATCCTACAAACAAACTCCTATTTAAATTGATCCTTTCAATTCCATTCAATTTGATAAATGTTTATAAAAATTGGTATACGAATTTGTTTAGTATTGAAAACCTGATTTGTTAAATTCAAAGTGGTACGCGAGATATTAAAAATGCACAGTTTTAATAGGTTAAATTTGATAACGTTTGCTAAATGTTACCAAATCACCGAGTGTTACTGAAAACTTCCTTTTTGCGCATCTTAATCCAAAATTCAAGACGCCCGACAGTTTACAAGAATATATCTAACTGTATTTCTATTGCAAAATGTTCTTTTTAAGAATGTAAAAGATAAAGAAAGCTTGTCACTTACCCAGAACGTCGTTGCATGCAGGCCAGATTCCCAAATGTTTCCAATGTGTGTCCAATCTGAAATCAAAAGGAAAAAAAAAAACAGGTTTAATACAAAATGGTCGTTTCACTTATACACTGTTTAGAAGCATGTGTAAATACATGTATAAATTACTACTAATTAGAATTATATTTACCATTTTATTGTATTTGCCAAATTTATTATGTTTATTTAATTTTGGTAAAATGTAAGTTTGAATCTTCAATTGAATTTACCCGAACTACAACTGGTAAAATGCAATAAAATAAGTAACGGTCGAACTGATTCAAACCAAATAAGATCCATTCAACCAAACTCGCGAAAGATTCCGTTCACTTTATTACGTATATATCGAATACGCGTATATAAAAAACAAATCTATCACGTTTAGTTTAGCCTTATAAAATATTCACAACCGTAACTATGTAAGTAATTCTAAAAATAATTATGCACTAAATTCGTGAAATTAACGAGCTTTTGTGGTAGTTTTGTGCCACAACTATTCCCGCAGTTTGTGGCATTTTACTCGCGGCACGTGCGAGTAGATATGCAGCAGTTATTTTTTAATACAAATACGATCTGAAAGTCCTTGCGCCTTACCATTCGACTATTATGATATTGGTCAAACGGTAGTGCAGTTTCCAAAGTGTATAAGCAATCGTGAATGATAGTATGTATTGATATTCGCAACTATATATCATTCTTCAGGCATCGACGAATTACCGACTTGCAACTCTTAGATCTTGAGTTCGATCCTTCATGGGAATATAATTTTTTTTTAATTTTTGTAAACGAATATTGTGGTATATATATTGGTCAAACTATGACATGTGGCAGATACTGTGGCATAAGTCTTACCTATAGATGACGCCACAGGATATTTGTCTACGTGGGAATTGTTTATTTATTGAAATAATTATGAAAAACTCTTGCAACCACATTTACAACACACTTACAACCAATTAATCTTCTGCAATAATGAATACTTTACTAATCAACATTGAAATTGTACTCAATATCAACACCAAAACTGTCATTAATCCTTAATCATGAAGCTTAAAATGACATATATATGATGTGACTGATCGCAAACGCAATCCGCATTCGGGGTCTTGCAAAAATTCCGCCCGCAGAATATAAATTGCTGATTAAAACGATCCAGGATACGTTTGTACTCGGTATTTTTTACGCGTACATATTTTATAATACACATCGAGTGTGAAACAAAAATGGCCATACACAACGGTATTATAAAAGCAACGTATATTTTCGCGGTAAAAACGGCGTAAACATGAATTTTATACGCGACATTTATTCTCCTGGACGGAAGATTTAACCATTTTTATCAGCTCTTTTGTCAACATTGATTATGCAAAAAACATCCCGTCAGCAAATGTTCCAGCACAGTCGGTGGCTTCTGAAGGAAATGAGAATAATCATTTCCATGGATCGCGTAACAACAATGGATTATTTTATACTCGGTACACTAAGGGAAATTCGTTAATTGTTGCTACCATATTTTATGATAACTCACTGATAAATGTGCATCTATACACTGAGAAGAAAGTAACACGGTTAATTTTCGTGATTACTTTTATTCTGGTTGAATTAACCATATTATGGTTATTTTAACTAAAAATCAGGTTTTTTATTCATGAATTAAATTAGTACTCACGAAAATTAACTATGCGTATAGTTAATATTACTATTTTTTCTCAGTCTAGAACCCTTTATATTATATATTATTTTAATGAAATATTAGAAAAAAAAACGTGGCCAAGGAACAGAACTCGTTACCTGACACTCACTATAAGTGTGTTTTACCACAACCAAAGAAATTGTTAGAGTGGATCTATAGGCCCAATTCTAATCCAGTACTATTAACCAGATTCTGGTAAATAGATACGAACCAGCACTGGTTTGAACTTGGTTATTAATAAAAATGAAACATAATCTAATATAAAACATGTCAGGCAAAATATCAATCAACGTCAAAGTACTTGTGCCAGTACTGGAGATTTAAAATAATTGTTTAATGCAAAATCAATGTTGGATGATTACTGGCAGTGTATACGTATACAACTGTTTAGTGGGAAACATATGTACACCCAGTTTCTATAGAAGATGGGACAAGCGAATTTGTCAGTGAGAGCATTTAAGTTGGCAGTACTGCTATTGAAAAGCAGAAATAAACGCATCCGTAAGTAAAAACGTAGTGTTTCTTT